>JAJJMB010014605.1:0-23363 GCA_023531105.1 Papaver atlanticum | reverse complement strand
AACTCTAGTAATCTTCGAACCTGGGATGTTCAATTTCATCTTCAGTCCATCCGAATGAGAAACTCAGGTCTAACTCTAGTAATATTCGAACCTGGGATGTTCAAATTTGATAAATTTCATCTCCAGTTAATCCAAATGAGAAACTCAGGTCTAACTCGTGTAATATTCGAACCTGGGATGTTCAAATCTTATAAATTTCATCTTAAGTTCATCCGAATAAGAAACTCAGGTCTAACTCTAGTAATTTTCGGATCTATTTGATTCGGAAATTTTATTTTACATATATCAAGGCGAAACAGATTGTGCCTCGAGTAAATTCCAATATACCAAAACATCTATAAGTGCAATAAATATTATGGAGACTGTGAAAATGATCAGACTACCCTTATCGAAAATAAGTAAAGTAAATATTACAGACTGTGAAAATGACCATATTACCCTTACGGGAAATAAGTGTTATAAATATTATGTAGACTGTGAAAATGACAAGACTACCCTTATCAGAAATAAGTAAAGTAAATATTATAGACTGTGAAAATGACCGTATTACCATTACTGGAAATAAGTGCAAAAAAATGTTCTGGAGAACGTGAAAATGACCAAACTAACCTCAGACTAAGTCTTATTGGCCAGATTTAGCTGCTAGGTTACCAGAAAAGTGATGCAGTTAAAAAAAAAGTGTGGTTTATTTGTTAACACTGGTTCTCTCTCCTAGCATGTGCTCGAAGGTGAAGTAGCAGCGAGATTGAAGTGCTGAATGGTTCAGCGCCAGAAAAATCACCTTTACGCTAAATGGTTCAGCGCTTACAAAAATCGCACGGATCACAAACTTTGATATGGCGGCTGAAACAGGTTATTTTCACAGTCTCAAAAATATTTATTATACTTATTTCCAGTAAGGTTAATATGGTCATTTTCACGGTCTGTAATATTTAATTTACTTATTTGGATAAGGGTAGTCTGGTCATTTTCACATTCTCTATAGTATTTATTACACTTATTTCAGGTAAGGGTAATATGGCCATTTTCACAATCTGTAATATTTACTTTAATTTTTTTCGATAAGGGTAGTCTGGTCACTTCTTCGAACCTGGGATGTTCAAATCTGATAAATTTCATCTTTAGTTCATCCGAATGAGAAACTCAGGTCTAACTCAAGTAATCTTCTAACCTGGGATGTTAATTTTTATGTTCAGTTCATCCGAATGAGAAACTTAGGTCTAACTCTAGTAATCTTCGAACCTGGGATGTTCAAATATGATAAATTTCATCTTCAGTCCATCCGAATGAGAAACTAAGGTCTAACTCAAGTAATCTTCGAACCTGGGATGTTCAGTTTCATCTTAAATTAAACTGAATGAGAAACTCAGGTCTAACTCTAATTATCTTCGAAGCTGGGATGTTCAATTTGATGTTCAGTTCATCCGAATGAGAAACTCAGGTCTAACTCTAGTAATCTTCGAAGCTGGGATGATAAATTTAGTGTTCAGTTCATCCGAATGAGAAACTCGGGTCTAACTCTAGTAATCTTCGAACCTGAGATGTTTAAATCAGATAAATTTCATCTTCGGTTTATCCAAATGAGTAACTCATGTCTAACTCTAGTAATCTTCGAACCTGGGATGTTCAATTTCATCTTCAGTTCATCCAAATGAGAAACTCATGTCTAACTCTAGTAATCTTCGAACCTGGGATGTTCAAATCTGATAAATTTCATCTTCAGTCCATCCGAATGATAAACTCAGGTCTAACTCTAGTAATCTTCGAACCTGGGATGTTTAATTTCATCTTCAGTTCATCCGAATGAGAAACTCAGGTCTAACTCTAGTAATAATCAAACCTAGGATGTTCAAATCTGATAAATTTCATCTTCAGTTCATCCGAATGAGAAACTCAGGTCTAACTCTAGTAATATTCGAACCTTGGATGTTCAAATCTGATAAATTTCATCTTCAGTTCATCCGAATGAGAAACTCAGGTCTAACTCAAGTAATCTTCGAACCTGGGATGTTCAGTTTCATCTTCAGTTAAACTGAATGAGAAACTCAGGTCTAACTCTAGTAATCTTCGAACCTGGGATGTTCAATTTCATCTTCAGTCCATCCGAATGAGAAAATCAAGTCTAACTCTAGTAATCTTCGAACCTGGGATGTTCAAATCTAATAAATTTCTTCTTCAGTTCATCCGAATGAGAAACTCAGGTCTAACTCTAGTAATTTTCGGATCAATTTGATTCGGAAATTTTATTTTACATATATCAAGGCGAAACAGATTGTGCCTCTAGTCGATTCCAATATACCAAAACATCTATAAGTGCAATAAATATTATGGAGACTGTAAAAATGACCAAACTACCCTTATCGAAAATAAGTAAAGTAAATATTACAGACTGTGAAAATGACCACACTACCCTTATCGAAAATAAGTAATGTAAATATTACAGACTGTGAAAATGACCATATTACCCTTACTGGAAATAAGTGCAATAAATATTATGTAGACTGTGAAAATGACCAGACTACCCTTATCAGAAATAAGTAAAGTAAATATTACAGACAGTGAAAATGACCATATTACCCTTACTGGAAATAAGTGCAATAAAATGTTCTTTAGACTGTGAAAATTACCAGACTACCATTAGACTAAGTCCTATGAGCTAGATTGAGCTGCTAGATTAGCAAAAAAGTGTTGCAGTTCAAAAAAAAAGTGTGGTCTATTTGTTAACACTTGTTCTCTCTCCTTGCATGTGCTCGCAGGTGAAGTATCAGCGAGATTGAAGCGTTGAATGGTTCAGCGCTAGAAAAATCACCTTTACACGGAATGGTTCAGCTCAAACAAAAATCCCACGGATCACAAAAATCACAAACTTTGATATGGCGGCTGAAACAGGTCATTTTCATAGTCTAAAAAATATTTATTATACTTATTTCCAGTAAGGTTAATATGGTCATTTTCACGGTCTATAATATTTACTTTACGTATTTCGATAAGGGTAGTCGGGTCATTTTCACAATCTATATAGTATTTATTACACTTATTTCCTGTAAGGGTAATATGGTCATTTTCATAGTCTGTAGTATTTACCTTACTTATTTCCGATAAGGGTAGTCTGGTCACTTCTTCGAACCTAGGATGTTCAAATCTGATAAATTTCATTTTTAGTTCATCCGAATGAGAAACTCTGGTCTAACACTAGTAATATTCGAACCTGGGATGTTCAATTTAATGTTCAGTTCATCCGAATGAGAAACTCAGGTCTAACTCTAGTAATCTTCGAACCTGGGATGTTCAAATCTGATAAATTTCATCTTCATTCCATCCGAATGAAAAACTCAGATCTAACTCTAGTAATCTTCGAACCTGGGATGTTAAATTTCATGTTCAGTTCATCTGAATGAGAAACTCAGGTCTAACTCTAGTAATCTTCGAAGCTGGGATGTTCAAATCTTATAAATTTCATCTTCAGTTCATCTGAATGAGAAACTCAGGTCTACTCTCGTAATCTTTGAACTTGGGATGTTCAGTTTCATCTTCAGTTCATCCGAATGAGAAACTCAGGTCTAACACTAGTAATCTTCGAACCTGGGATGTTCAATTTCATCTTCAATCTATCCGAATGAGAAACTCAGGTCTAACTCTAGTAATCTTCGAACCTGGGATATTCAAATCTCATAAATTTCATCTTCAGTTAATCCGAATGAGAAATTCAGGTCTAACTCTACTAATTTTCTGATCAAATTGATTCGTAAATTTTATTTTACATATATCAAGGCGAAACAGATTGTGCTTAGAGTCGATTCCAATATACCAAAACATCTATAAGTGCAATAAATATTATGGAGACTGTGAAAATGACTAGACTACCCTTATCGACAATAAGGGTAGTCAATATTACAGACTGTGAAAATGACCAGACTACCCTTATCGAAAATAAGTAAAGTAAATATTACAGATTGTGAAAATGAACATATTACCCTTGCTGGAAATAATTAAAATAAATATTATGTAGACTTTGAAAATGAACAGACTACCCTTATCAGAAATAAGTAAAGTAAATATTACAGATTGTGAAAATGACCGTATTACCCTTACTGGAAATAAGTGCAATAAAATGTTCTTTAGACTGTGAAAATTACCATACTACCATTAGACTAAGTCCTATGGGCTAGATTGAGCTGCAATAATAGCAAAAAAGTGTTGCAGTTCAAAAAAAAAGTGTGGCCTATTTGTTAACACTTGTTCTCTCTCCTAGCATGTGCTCGCAGGTGAAGTAGCAGCGAGATTTAAGCGCTGGATGGTTCAGCGCTAGAAAAATCACCTTTACACTGAATGGTTCAGCGCAAACAAAAATCCCACGGATCACAAAAATCATAAACTTTGATATGGCGGCTGAAACAGGTCATTTTCATAGTCTAAATAATATTTATTATACTTATTTCCAGTAAGGTTAATATGGTCATTTTTACGGTCTATAATAATTACTTTACGTATTTCGATAAGGGTAGTCCGGTAATTCTCACAGTCTCTATAGTATTTATTACACTTATTCTAGTAAGGGTAATATGGTCATTTTCACAGTCTGTAGTATTTACTTTACTTATTTCCGATAAGGGTAGTTTGGTCACTTCTTCGAACCTGAGATGTTCTAATCTGATAAATTTCATCTTCAGTTCATCTGAATGAGAAACTCAGGTCTAACTCTCGTAATCATTGAACTTGGGATGTTCAGTTTAATCTTTAGTTCATCCGAATGAGAAACTCAGGTCTAACACTAGTAATCTTCGAACCTGGGATGTTCAATTTCATCTTCAGTCCATCCGAATGAGAAACTAAGGTCTAACTCTAGTAATCTTCGAACCTGGGACGTTCAAATCTCATAAATTTCATCTTCAGTTAATCCGAATGAGAAACTCAGGTCTAACTCTAGTAATTTTCGGATCAATTTTATTCGGAAATTTTATTTTACATATATCAAGGCGAAACAGATTGTGCCTAGAGTCGATTCCAATATACCAAAACATCTATAAGTGCAATATATATTATGGAGATTGTGAAAATGACCAGACTACCCTTATCGAAAATAAGTAAAGTAAATATTACAGACTGTGAAAATGACCATATCACCCTTACTGGAAATAAGTGCAATAAATATTATGTAGACTGTGAAATGGCAAGACTACCCTTATAGAAAATAAGTAAAGTAAATATTATAGACTGTGAAAATGACCATATTACCCTTACTAGAAATAAATGCAATAAATATTATGTAGACTGTAAAAATGACCAGACTACCCTTATCAGAAATAAGTAAAATAAATATTACAGACTGTGAAAATGACCGTATTACCCTTACTGGAAATAAGTGCAATAAAATGTTCTTTAGACTGTGAAAATTACCAGACTACCCTTAGACTAAGTCCTATGGGCTAGATTGAGCTGCTAGATTAGCAGAAAAGTGTTGCAATTCAAAAAAAAGTGTGGTCTATTTGTTAACACTTGTTCTCTCTCCTAGCATGTGCTCGCTGGTGAAGTAGAACCGAGATTGAAGCGCTGAATGGTTCAGCGCTAGAAAAATCACCTTTACGCTAAATGGTTCAGCGCAAAAAAAAATCCAACGGATCACAAAAATCACAAAATTTGATATGGCGGCTGAAACAGGTCATTTTCATAGTCTAAAAAATATTTATTATACTTATTTCCAGTAAGGTTAATATGGTCATTTTCACGGTCTATAATATTTACTTTACGTATTTCGATAAGGGTAGTCGGGTCATTTTCACAGTCTCTATAATATTTATTACACTTATTTCCAGTAAGGGTAATATGGTCATTTTCACAGTCTGTAGTATTTACTTTACTTATTTCCGATAAGGGTAGTCTGGTCACTTCTTCGAACCTGGGATGTTCAAATCTGATAAATTTCATTTTTAGTTCATCCGAATGAGAAATTCTGGTCTAACTCTAGTAATCTTCGAACCTGGGATGTTAAATTTCATGTTTAGTTCATCCGAATGAGAAACTCAGGTCTAACTCTAGTAATCTTCGAAGCTGGGATGTTCAAATCTGATAAATTTCATCTTCAGTTCATCTGAATGAGAAACTCAGGTCTAGCTCTCGTAATCTTTGAACTTGGGATGTTCAGTTTCATCTTCAGTTAATCCGAATGAGAAACTCAGGTCTAACACTAGTAATCTTCGAACCTGGGATGTTCAGTTTCATCTTCAGTTCATCCGAACAAGAAACTAAGGGCTAACACTAGTAATCTTCGAACCTGGGATGTTCAATTTCATCTTAAGTCCATCGGAATGAGAAACTCAGGTCTAACTCTAGTAATCTTCGAACCTGGGATGTTCAAATCTCATAAATTTCATCTTCAGTTCATCTGAATGAGAAACTCAGGTCTAACTCTCGTAATCTTTGAACTTGGGATGTTAAGTTTCATCTTCAGTTAATCCGAATGAGAAACTCAGGTCTAACACTAGTAATCTTCGAACCTGGGATGTTCAGTTTCATCTTCAGTTCATCCGAACTAGAAACTAAGGCTAACACTAGTAATCTTCGAACCTGGGATGTTCAATTTCATCTTAAGTCAATCGGAATGAGAAACTCAGGTCTAACTCTAGTAATCTTCGAACCTGGGATGTTCAAATCTCATAAATTTCATCTTCAGTTCATCCGAATGAGAAACTCAGGTCTAACTCTACTAATTTTCGGATCAATTTGATTCGTAAATTTTATTTTACATATATCAAGGCGAAACAGATTGTGCCTAGAGTTGATTCCAATATACCAAAACATCTATAAGTGCAATAAATATTATGGAGACTGTGAAAATGACCAGACTACCCTTATCGAAAATAAGTAAAGTAAATATTACAGACTGTGAAAATGACCAGACTACCCTTATCAGAAATAAGTAAAGTAAATATTACAGACTGTGAAAATGACCATATTACCTTTACTGAAAATAAGTGCAATAAAATGTTCTGGAGACCGTGAAAATGACCAGACTACCCTAAGACTAATTCCTATGGGTTAGATTTAGCTGCAAGGTTAGCAGAAAAGTGTTGCAGTTAAAAAAAAAGTATGGTCTATTTGTTAACACTGGTTCTCTCTCCTAGCATGTGCTTGCAGGTGAAGTAGCAGCGAAATTGAAGTGCTGAATGGTTCAGCACAAGAAAAAACACCTTTACGCTAAATGGTTCAGCGCTCACAAAAATCGCACGGATCACAAAAATCACAAACTTTGATATGGCGGCTGAAACAAATCATTTTCACAGTCTCAAAAATATTTATTATACCAATTTCCAATAAGGTTAATATGGTCATTTTCACGGTCTGTAGTATTCACTTTACTTATTTCGATAAGGGTAGTCTGGTCATTTTCACAGTCTCTATAGTATTTATTACACTTATTTCCAGTAAGGGTAATATGGTAATTTTCACAAATCTGTAATATTTACTTTACTTATTTACGATTAGGGTAGTCTGGTCACTTCTTCGAACCTGGGATGTTAAAATCTGATAAATTTCATCTTTAGTTCATCCGAATGAGAAACTCAGGTCTAACTCTAGTAATCTTCGAACCTGGAATGTTAAATTTCATGTTCAGTTCATCCGATTGAGAAACTCAGGTCTAACTCTAGTAATCTTCGAAACTAGGATGTTCAATTTTATGTTCAATTCATCCGAATGAGAAATTCAGGTCTAACTCTTGTAAACTTAGAAGCTGGGATGATAAATTTCATGTTCAGTTCATCCGAATGAGAAACTCAGGTCTAACTATAGTAATCTTCGAACCTGGGATGTTCAATTTGATGTTCAGTTCATCCGAATGAGAAACTCAGGTCTAACTCTAGTAATATTCGAACCTGGGATGTTCAAATCTGATAAATTTCATCTTCAGTCCATCCGAATGAGAAACTCAGGTCTAACTCTAGTAATCTTCTAACCTGGGATGTTCAATTTCATCTTCAGTTCATCCGAATGAGAAACTCATGTCTAACTCTAGTAATATTCGAACCTGGAATGTTCAAATCTGATAAATTTCATCTTCAGTTCATCTGAATGAGAAACTAAGGTCTAACTCTTGTAATCTTTGAACTTGGGATGTTCAGTTTCATCTTCAGTTAATCCGAATGAGAAACTCAGGTCTAACACTAGTAATCTTCGAACCTGGGATGTTCAGTTTCATCTTCAGTTCATCCGAACAAGAAACTCAGGTCTAACACTAGTAATCTTCGAACCTGGGATATTCAATTTCATCTTCAGTCCATCCCAATGAGAAACTCAGGTCTAACTCTAGTAATCTTCGAACCTGGGGTGTTCAAATCTCATAAATTTCATCTTCAGTTCATCCGAATGAGAAACTCAGGTCTAACTCTAGTAATTTTCCGATCAATTTGATTCGGAAATTTTATTTTACATATATCAAGGCGAAAAAGATTGTGCCTAGAGTAGATTCCAATATACCAAAACATCTATAAGTGCAATAAATATTATGGAGACTGTGAAAATTACAAGACTAACCTTAGACTAAGTCCTTTGGGATAGATTGAGCTGCTAGATTAGCAGAAAAGTGTTGCAGTTCAAAAAAAAAGTGTGGTCTATTTGTTAACACTTGTTCTCTCTCCTAGCATGTGCTCGCTGGTGAAGTAGAATCGAGATTGAAGCGCTGAATGGTACAACGCTAGAAAATCACCTTTACGCTGAATGGTTCAGCACAAACAAAAATCCAACGGATCACAAAAATTACCAACTTTGATATGGCGGCCGAAACATGTCATTTTCATAGTCTAAAAAATATTTATTATTCTTATTTCCAGTAAGGTTAATATGGTCATTATCACGGTCTATAATATTTACTTTACGTATTTCGATAAGGGTAGTCCGCTCATTTTCACAGTCTCTATAGTATTTATTACATTTATTCTAGTAAGGGTAATATTGTCATTTTCACAGTCTGTAGTATTTACTTTACTTATTTCCGATAAGGGTAGTCTGGTCACTTCTTCGAACCTGGGATGTTCAAATCTGATAAATTTCATCTTTAGTTCATCCGAATGAGAAACTCAGGTCTAACTCAAGTAATCTTCTAACCTGGGATGTTAATTTTTATGTTCAGTTCATCCAAATGAGAAACTCAGGTCTAACTCTGGTAATCTTCGAACCTGGGATGTTCAAATCTGATAAATTTCATCTTCAGTCATTCCGAATGAGAAACTCAGGTCTAACTCAAGTAATCTTCGAACCTGGGATGTTCAGTTTCATCTTCAATTAAACTGAATGAGAAACTCAGGTCTAACTCTAGTTATCTTCGAAGCTGGGATGTTCAATTTGATGTTCAGTTCATCCGAATGAGAAACTCAGGTCTAACTCTAGTAATTTTCGAAGCTGGGATTATAAATTTAGTGTTCAGTTCATCCAAATGAGAAACTCGGGTCTAACTTTAGTAATCTTCGAACCTGAGATGTTTTAATCAGATAAATTTCAACTTCAGTTTATCCAAATGAGTAACTCAGGTCTAACTCTAGTAATCTTCGAACCTGGGATGTTCAATTTCATCTTCAGTTCATCCAAATGAGAAACTCAGGTCTAACTCTAGTAATCTTCGAACCTGGGATGTTCAAATCTGATAAATTTCATCTTCAGTCCATCCGAATGATAAACTCAGGTCTAACTCTAGTAATCTTCGAACCTGGGATGTTCAATTTCATCTTAAGTTCATCCGAATGAGAAACTCAGGTCTAACTCTAGTAATATTCAAACATGTGATGTTCAAATCTGATAAATTTCATCTTAAGTTCATCCAAATGAGAAACTCAGGTCAAACTCAAGTAATCTTAGAACCTGGGATGTTCAGTTTCATCTTCAGTTAAACTTAATGAGAAACTCAGGTCTAACTCTAGTAATCTTCGAACCTGGGATGTTTAATTTCATCTTCAGTCCATCCGAATGAGAAAATCAAGTCTAACTCTAGTAATCTTCGAACCTGGGATGTTCAAATCTCATAAATTTCATCTTCAGTTCATCCGAATGAGAAACTCGGGTCTAACTCTAGTTATTTTCGGATCAATTTGATTCGGAAATTTTATTTTACATATATCAAGGCGAAACAGATTGTGCCTCGAGTCGATTCCAATATACCAAAACATCTATAAGTGCAATAAATATTATGGAGACTGTGAAAATGACAAAACTACAAAATAAGTAATGTAAATATTACAGACTGTGAAAATGACCAAACTACCCTTATCGAAAATAAGTTAAGTAAATATTACAGACTGTGAAAATGACCAGACTACCCTTATCGAAAATAAGTAAAGTAAATATTACAGACTGTGAAAATGACCAAATTACCCTTACTGGAAATAAGTACAATAAATATTATGTAGACTGTGAAAATGACCAGACTACCCTGATCAGAAATAAGTAAAGTAAATATTACAGACTATGGAAATGACAGTATTACCCTTATTGGAAATAAGTGTTATAATATGTTTTTGAGACCGTTAAAATGACAAGACTACCCTTAGACTAAGTCCTATGGGCTAGATTTATATGCTAGTTTAGCAGAAAAGTGATGCAGTTCAAAAAAAAAGTGTGGTCTATTTGTTAACACTTGTTCTCTCTCCTAGCATGTGCTTGCAGGTGAAGTAGCAGCGAGATTGAAGCGCTGAATGGTTCAGCGCCAGAAAAATCACCTTTACGCTGAATGGTTCAGCGCTAACAAAAATCACACGGATCACAAAAATCACAAACTTTGATATGGCGGCTGAAATAGGTTATTTTAATAGTCTCCAAAATATTTTTTATACTTATTTCCAGTAAGGTTAATATGGTCATTTTCACGGTCTGTAATATTTACTTTACTTATTTCGATAAGGTTAGTCGGGTCATTTTCACATCCTCTATAGTATTTATTACACTTATTTCCAGTAAGAGTAATATGGTCATTTTCACGGTCTGTAATATTTACTTTACTTATTTCCGATAAGGGTAGTCTTGTCACTTCTTCGAACCTGGGATGTTCAAATCTGATAAATTTCATCTTTAGTTCATCCGAATGAGAAACTCCGGTCTAACTCTAGTAATCTTCGAACCTGGGATGTTCAATTTAATGTTCAGTTCATCCGAATGAGAAACTCAGGTCTAACACTAGTAATCTTCGAACCTTGGATGTTAAAATCTGATTAATTTCATCTTTAGTCCATCCGAATAAGAAACTAAGGTCTAACTCTAGTAATCTTCGAACCTGGGATATTCAATTTCATCTTCAGCTCATCCGAATGAGAAACTCATGTCTAACTCTAGTAATATTCGAACCCTGGATGTTCAAATATGATAAATTTCATCTTCAGTTCATCTGAATGAGAACTTAGGTCTAACTCTCGTAATCTTCGAACCTGGGATGTTCTGTTTCATCTTCAGGTCATCCGAATGAGAAACTCAGGTCTAACTCTAGTAATCTTCGAACCTGGGTTGTTCAATTTCATCTTCAGTCAATCCGAATGAGAAACTCAGGTCTAACTCTAGTAATCTTCGAACCTGGGATGTTCAAATCTAATAAATTGCATCTTCAGTTTATCCGAATGAGAAACTCAGGTCTAAATCTAGTAATCTTCAAACCTGGGATGTTCAATTTCATGTTCAGTTCATCCGAATGAGAAACTCAGGTCTAACTCTAGTAATCTTCGAACCTGGATGTTCAAATCAGATAAATTTCATTTTCAGTTCATCCGAATGAGAAACTCAGGTCTAACTCTAGTAATCTTCGAACCTGGGATGTTCAATTTCATTTTCAGTTCATCCGAATGAGAAACTCAGGTCTAACTCTAGTAATCTTCGAAGCTGGGATGTAAAATTTCATGTTCAGTTCATCCGAATGAGAAACTCAGGTCTAACTCTAGTAATCTTCGAACTTGGGATGTCAGTTTCATCTTCAGTTTATCCGAATGAGAAACCCAGGTCTAACTCTAGTAATCTTCGAACCTGGGATGTTAAAATCTTATAAATTTCATCTTCAGTTCATCAAATGAGAAACTCAGGTCTAACTCTAGTAATCTTCAAACCTGGGACGTTCAATTTCATGTTCAGTTCATCCAAACGAGAAACACAGGTCTAACTCTAGTAATCTTCGAACCTGGGATGTTCAAATAAGATAAATTTCATCTTCAGTTCATCCGAATGAGTAACTAAGGTCTAACTCTAGTGATCTTCAAACCTAGGATGTTCAATTTCATCTTCAGTTCATCCGAATGAGAAACTCAGGTCTAACTCTTTCAATCTTCGAAGCTAGGATGTTCAATTTCATGTTCCTTTCATCCGAATGAGAAACTCAGCTCTAACTCTAGTAATCTTCGAACCTGGGATGTTCAAATCTAATAAATTTCATCTTAAGTCCTTCGGAATGAGAAACTCAGGTCTTACTCTAGTAATATTCGAACCTGGGATGTTCAAATTTGATAAATTTCATCTCCAGTTCATCCGAATGAGAAACTCAGGTCTAACTCTAGTAATCTTCGAACCTGGGATGTTCAGTTTCATCTTCAGTTCATCCGAATGAGAAACTCAGGTCTAACTCTAGTAATCTTCGAACCTGGGATGTTCAATTTCATCTTCAGTCCATCCGAATGAGAAACTCAGGTCTAACTCTAGTAATATTCGAACCTGGGATGTTCAAATTTGATAAATTTCATCTCCAGTTAATCCAAATGAGAAACTCAGGTCTAACTCGTGTAATATTCGAACCTGGGATGTTCAAATCTTATAAATTTCATCTTAAGTTCATCCGAATAAGAAACTCAGGTCTAACTCTAGTAATTTTCGGATCTATTTGATTCGGAAATTTTATTTTACATATATCAAGGCGAAACAGATTGTGCCTCGAGTAAATTCCAATATACCAAAACATCTATAAGTGCAATAAATATTATGGAGACTGTGAAAATGATCAGACTACCCTTATCGAAAATAAGTAAAGTAAATATTACAGACTGTGAAAATGACCATATTACCCTTACGGGAAATAAGTGTTATAAATATTATGTAGACTGTGAAAATGACAAGACTACCCTTATCAGAAATAAGTAAAGTAAATATTATAGACTGTGAAAATGACCGTATTACCATTACTGGAAATAAGTGCAAAAAAATGTTCTGGAGAACGTGAAAATGACCAAACTAACCTCAGACTAAGTCTTATTGGCCAGATTTAGCTGCTAGGTTACCAGAAAAGTGATGCAGTTAAAAAAAAAGTGTGGTTTATTTGTTAACACTGGTTCTCTCTCCTAGCATGTGCTCGAAGGTGAAGTAGCAGCGAGATTGAAGTGCTGAATGGTTCAGCGCCAGAAAAATCACCTTTACGCTAAATGGTTCAGCGCTTACAAAAATCGCACGGATCACAAACTTTGATATGGCGGCTGAAACAGGTTATTTTCACAGTCTCAAAAATATTTATTATACTTATTTCCAGTAAGGTTAATATGGTCATTTTCACGGTCTGTAATATTTAATTTACTTATTTGGATAAGGGTAGTCTGGTCATTTTCACATTCTCTATAGTATTTATTACACTTATTTCAGGTAAGGGTAATATGGCCATTTTCACAATCTGTAATATTTACTTTAATTTTTTTCGATAAGGGTAGTCTGGTCACTTCTTCGAACCTGGGATGTTCAAATCTGATAAATTTCATCTTTAGTTCATCCGAATGAGAAACTCAGGTCTAACTCAAGTAATCTTCTAACCTGGGATGTTAATTTTTATGTTCAGTTCATCCGAATGAGAAACTTAGGTCTAACTCTAGTAATCTTCGAACCTGGGATGTTCAAATATGATAAATTTCATCTTCAGTCCATCCGAATGAGAAACTAAGGTCTAACTCAAGTAATCTTCGAACCTGGGATGTTCAGTTTCATCTTAAATTAAACTGAATGAGAAACTCAGGTCTAACTCTAATTATCTTCGAAGCTGGGATGTTCAATTTGATGTTCAGTTCATCCGAATGAGAAACTCAGGTCTAACTCTAGTAATCTTCGAAGCTGGGATGATAAATTTAGTGTTCAGTTCATCCGAATGAGAAACTCGGGTCTAACTCTAGTAATCTTCGAACCTGAGATGTTTAAATCAGATAAATTTCATCTTCGGTTTATCCAAATGAGTAACTCATGTCTAACTCTAGTAATCTTCGAACCTGGGATGTTCAATTTCATCTTCAGTTCATCCAAATGAGAAACTCATGTCTAACTCTAGTAATCTTCGAACCTGGGATGTTCAAATCTGATAAATTTCATCTTCAGTCCATCCGAATGATAAACTCAGGTCTAACTCTAGTAATCTTCGAACCTGGGATGTTTAATTTCATCTTCAGTTCATCCGAATGAGAAACTCAGGTCTAACTCTAGTAATAATCAAACCTAGGATGTTCAAATCTGATAAATTTCATCTTCAGTTCATCCGAATGAGAAACTCAGGTCTAACTCTAGTAATATTCGAACCTTGGATGTTCAAATCTGATAAATTTCATCTTCAGTTCATCCGAATGAGAAACTCAGGTCTAACTCAAGTAATCTTCGAACCTGGGATGTTCAGTTTCATCTTCAGTTAAACTGAATGAGAAACTCAGGTCTAACTCTAGTAATCTTCGAACCTGGGATGTTCAATTTCATCTTCAGTCCATCCGAATGAGAAAATCAAGTCTAACTCTAGTAATCTTCGAACCTGGGATGTTCAAATCTAATAAATTTCTTCTTCAGTTCATCCGAATGAGAAACTCAGGTCTAACTCTAGTAATTTTCGGATCAATTTGATTCGGAAATTTTATTTTACATATATCAAGGCGAAACAGATTGTGCCTCTAGTCGATTCCAATATACCAAAACATCTATAAGTGCAATAAATATTATGGAGACTGTAAAAATGACCAAACTACCCTTATCGAAAATAAGTAAAGTAAATATTACAGACTGTGAAAATGACCACACTACCCTTATCGAAAATAAGTAATGTAAATATTACAGACTGTGAAAATGACCATATTACCCTTACTGGAAATAAGTGCAATAAATATTATGTAGACTGTGAAAATGACCAGACTACCCTTATCAGAAATAAGTAAAGTAAATATTACAGACAGTGAAAATGACCATATTACCCTTACTGGAAATAAGTGCAATAAAATGTTCTTTAGACTGTGAAAATTACCAGACTACCATTAGACTAAGTCCTATGAGCTAGATTGAGCTGCTAGATTAGCAAAAAAGTGTTGCAGTTCAAAAAAAAAGTGTGGTCTATTTGTTAACACTTGTTCTCTCTCCTTGCATGTGCTCGCAGGTGAAGTATCAGCGAGATTGAAGCGTTGAATGGTTCAGCGCTAGAAAAATCACCTTTACACGGAATGGTTCAGCTCAAACAAAAATCCCACGGATCACAAAAATCACAAACTTTGATATGGCGGCTGAAACAGGTCATTTTCATAGTCTAAAAAATATTTATTATACTTATTTCCAGTAAGGTTAATATGGTCATTTTCACGGTCTATAATATTTACTTTACGTATTTCGATAAGGGTAGTCGGGTCATTTTCACAATCTATATAGTATTTATTACACTTATTTCCTGTAAGGGTAATATGGTCATTTTCATAGTCTGTAGTATTTACCTTACTTATTTCCGATAAGGGTAGTCTGGTCACTTCTTCGAACCTAGGATGTTCAAATCTGATAAATTTCATTTTTAGTTCATCCGAATGAGAAACTCTGGTCTAACACTAGTAATATTCGAACCTGGGATGTTCAATTTAATGTTCAGTTCATCCGAATGAGAAACTCAGGTCTAACTCTAGTAATCTTCGAACCTGGGATGTTCAAATCTGATAAATTTCATCTTCATTCCATCCGAATGAAAAACTCAGATCTAACTCTAGTAATCTTCGAACCTGGGATGTTAAATTTCATGTTCAGTTCATCTGAATGAGAAACTCAGGTCTAACTCTAGTAATCTTCGAAGCTGGGATGTTCAAATCTTATAAATTTCATCTTCAGTTCATCTGAATGAGAAACTCAGGTCTACTCTCGTAATCTTTGAACTTGGGATGTTCAGTTTCATCTTCAGTTCATCCGAATGAGAAACTCAGGTCTAACACTAGTAATCTTCGAACCTGGGATGTTCAATTTCATCTTCAATCTATCCGAATGAGAAACTCAGGTCTAACTCTAGTAATCTTCGAACCTGGGATATTCAAATCTCATAAATTTCATCTTCAGTTAATCCGAATGAGAAATTCAGGTCTAACTCTACTAATTTTCTGATCAAATTGATTCGTAAATTTTATTTTACATATATCAAGGCGAAACAGATTGTGCTTAGAGTCGATTCCAATATACCAAAACATCTATAAGTGCAATAAATATTATGGAGACTGTGAAAATGACTAGACTACCCTTATCGACAATAAGGGTAGTCAATATTACAGACTGTGAAAATGACCAGACTACCCTTATCGAAAATAAGTAAAGTAAATATTACAGATTGTGAAAATGAACATATTACCCTTGCTGGAAATAATTAAAATAAATATTATGTAGACTTTGAAAATGAACAGACTACCCTTATCAGAAATAAGTAAAGTAAATATTACAGATTGTGAAAATGACCGTATTACCCTTACTGGAAATAAGTGCAATAAAATGTTCTTTAGACTGTGAAAATTACCATACTACCATTAGACTAAGTCCTATGGGCTAGATTGAGCTGCAATAATAGCAAAAAAGTGTTGCAGTTCAAAAAAAAAGTGTGGCCTATTTGTTAACACTTGTTCTCTCTCCTAGCATGTGCTCGCAGGTGAAGTAGCAGCGAGATTTAAGCGCTGGATGGTTCAGCGCTAGAAAAATCACCTTTACACTGAATGGTTCAGCGCAAACAAAAATCCCACGGATCACAAAAATCATAAACTTTGATATGGCGGCTGAAACAGGTCATTTTCATAGTCTAAATAATATTTATTATACTTATTTCCAGTAAGGTTAATATGGTCATTTTTACGGTCTATAATAATTACTTTACGTATTTCGATAAGGGTAGTCCGGTAATTCTCACAGTCTCTATAGTATTTATTACACTTATTCTAGTAAGGGTAATATGGTCATTTTCACAGTCTGTAGTATTTACTTTACTTATTTCCGATAAGGGTAGTTTGGTCACTTCTTCGAACCTGAGATGTTCTAATCTGATAAATTTCATCTTCAGTTCATCTGAATGAGAAACTCAGGTCTAACTCTCGTAATCATTGAACTTGGGATGTTCAGTTTAATCTTTAGTTCATCCGAATGAGAAACTCAGGTCTAACACTAGTAATCTTCGAACCTGGGATGTTCAATTTCATCTTCAGTCCATCCGAATGAGAAACTAAGGTCTAACTCTAGTAATCTTCGAACCTGGGACGTTCAAATCTCATAAATTTCATCTTCAGTTAATCCGAATGAGAAACTCAGGTCTAACTCTAGTAATTTTCGGATCAATTTTATTCGGAAATTTTATTTTACATATATCAAGGCGAAACAGATTGTGCCTAGAGTCGATTCCAATATACCAAAACATCTATAAGTGCAATATATATTATGGAGATTGTGAAAATGACCAGACTACCCTTATCGAAAATAAGTAAAGTAAATATTACAGACTGTGAAAATGACCATATCACCCTTACTGGAAATAAGTGCAATAAATATTATGTAGACTGTGAAATGGCAAGACTACCCTTATAGAAAATAAGTAAAGTAAATATTATAGACTGTGAAAATGACCATATTACCCTTACTAGAAATAAATGCAATAAATATTATGTAGACTGTAAAAATGACCAGACTACCCTTATCAGAAATAAGTAAAATAAATATTACAGACTGTGAAAATGACCGTATTACCCTTACTGGAAATAAGTGCAATAAAATGTTCTTTAGACTGTGAAAATTACCAGACTACCCTTAGACTAAGTCCTATGGGCTAGATTGAGCTGCTAGATTAGCAGAAAAGTGTTGCAATTCAAAAAAAAGTGTGGTCTATTTGTTAACACTTGTTCTCTCTCCTAGCATGTGCTCGCTGGTGAAGTAGAACCGAGATTGAAGCGCTGAATGGTTCAGCGCTAGAAAAATCACCTTTACGCTAAATGGTTCAGCGCAAAAAAAAATCCAACGGATCACAAAAATCACAAAATTTGATATGGCGGCTGAAACAGGTCATTTTCATAGTCTAAAAAATATTTATTATACTTATTTCCAGTAAGGTTAATATGGTCATTTTCACGGTCTATAATATTTACTTTACGTATTTCGATAAGGGTAGTCGGGTCATTTTCACAGTCTCTATAATATTTATTACACTTATTTCCAGTAAGGGTAATATGGTCATTTTCACAGTCTGTAGTATTTACTTTACTTATTTCCGATAAGGGTAGTCTGGTCACTTCTTCGAACCTGGGATGTTCAAATCTGATAAATTTCATTTTTAGTTCATCCGAATGAGAAATTCTGGTCTAACTCTAGTAATCTTCGAACCTGGGATGTTAAATTTCATGTTTAGTTCATCCGAATGAGAAACTCAGGTCTAACTCTAGTAATCTTCGAAGCTGGGATGTTCAAATCTGATAAATTTCATCTTCAGTTCATCTGAATGAGAAACTCAGGTCTAGCTCTCGTAATCTTTGAACTTGGGATGTTCAGTTTCATCTTCAGTTAATCCGAATGAGAAACTCAGGTCTAACACTAGTAATCTTCGAACCTGGGATGTTCAGTTTCATCTTCAGTTCATCCGAACAAGAAACTAAGGGCTAACACTAGTAATCTTCGAACCTGGGATGTTCAATTTCATCTTAAGTCCATCGGAATGAGAAACTCAGGTCTAACTCTAGTAATCTTCGAACCTGGGATGTTCAAATCTCATAAATTTCATCTTCAGTTCATCTGAATGAGAAACTCAGGTCTAACTCTCGTAATCTTTGAACTTGGGATGTTAAGTTTCATCTTCAGTTAATCCGAATGAGAAACTCAGGTCTAACACTAGTAATCTTCGAACCTGGGATGTTCAGTTTCATCTTCAGTTCATCCGAACTAGAAACTAAGGCTAACACTAGTAATCTTCGAACCTGGGATGTTCAATTTCATCTTAAGTCAATCGGAATGAGAAACTCAGGTCTAACTCTAGTAATCTTCGAACCTGGGATGTTCAAATCTCATAAATTTCATCTTCAGTTCATCCGAATGAGAAACTCAGGTCTAACTCTACTAATTTTCGGATCAATTTGATTCGTAAATTTTATTTTACATATATCAAGGCGAAACAGATTGTGCCTAGAGTTGATTCCAATATACCAAAACATCTATAAGTGCAATAAATATTATGGAGACTGTGAAAATGACCAGACTACCCTTATCGAAAATAAGTAAAGTAAATATTACAGACTGTGAAAATGACCAGACTACCCTTATCAGAAATAAGTAAAGTAAATATTACAGACTGTGAAAATGACCATATTACCTTTACTGAAAATAAGTGCAATAAAATGTTCTGGAGACCGTGAAAATGACCAGACTACCCTAAGACTAATTCCTATGGGTTAGATTTAGCTGCAAGGTTAGCAGAAAAGTGTTGCAGTTAAAAAAAAAGTATGGTCTATTTGTTAACACTGGTTCTCTCTCCTAGCATGTGCTTGCAGGTGAAGTAGCAGCGAAATTGAAGTGCTGAATGGTTCAGCACAAGAAAAAACACCTTTACGCTAAATGGTTCAGCGCTCACAAAAATCGCACGGATCACAAAAATCACAAACTTTGATATGGCGGCTGAAACAAATCATTTTCACAGTCTCAAAAATATTTATTATACCAATTTCCAATAAGGTTAATATGGTCATTTTCACGGTCTGTAGTATTCACTTTACTTATTTCGATAAGGGTAGTCTGGTCATTTTCACAGTCTCTATAGTATTTATTACACTTATTTCCAGTAAGGGTAATATGGTAATTTTCACAAATCTGTAATATTTACTTTACTTATTTACGATTAGGGTAGTCTGGTCACTTCTTCGAACCTGGGATGTTAAAATCTGATAAATTTCATCTTTAGTTCATCCGAATGAGAAACTCAGGTCTAACTCTAGTAATCTTCGAACCTGGAATGTTAAATTTCATGTTCAGTTCATCCGATTGAGAAACTCAGGTCTAACTCTAGTAATCTTCGAAACTAGGATGTTCAATTTTATGTTCAATTCATCCGAATGAGAAATTCAGGTCTAACTCTTGTAAACTTAGAAGCTGGGATGATAAATTTCATGTTCAGTTCATCCGAATGAGAAACTCAGGTCTAACTATAGTAATCTTCGAACCTGGGATGTTCAATTTGATGTTCAGTTCATCCGAATGAGAAACTCAGGTCTAACTCTAGTAATATTCGAACCTGGGATGTTCAAATCTGATAAATTTCATCTTCAGTCCATCCGAATGAGAAACTCAGGTCTAACTCTAGTAATCTTCTAACCTGGGATGTTCAATTTCATCTTCAGTTCATCCGAATGAGAAACTCATGTCTAACTCTAGTAATATTCGAACCTGGAATGTTCAAATCTGATAAATTTCATCTTCAGTTCATCTGAATGAGAAACTAAGGTCTAACTCTTGTAATCTTTGAACTTGGGATGTTCAGTTTCATCTTCAGTTAATCCGAATGAGAAACTCAGGTCTAACACTAGTAATCTTCGAACCTGGGATGTTCAGTTTCATCTTCAGTTCATCCGAACAAGAAACTCAGGTCTAACACTAGTAATCTTCGAACCTGGGATATTCAATTTCATCTTCAGTCCATCCCAATGAGAAACTCAGGTCTAACTCTAGTAATCTTCGAACCTGGGGTGTTCAAATCTCATAAATTTCATCTTCAGTTCATCCGAATGAGAAACTCAGGTCTAACTCTAGTAATTTTCCGATCAATTTGATTCGGAAATTTTATTTTACATATATCAAGGCGAAAAAGATTGTGCCTAGAGTAGATTCCAATATACCAAAACATCTATAAGTGCAATAAATATTATGGAGACTGTGAAAATTACAAGACTAACCTTAGACTAAGTCCTTTGGGATAGATTGAGCTGCTAGATTAGCAGAAAAGTGTTGCAGTTCAAAAAAAAAGTGTGGTCTATTTGTTAACACTTGTTCTCTCTCCTAGCATGTGCTCGCTGGTGAAGTAGAATCGAGATTGAAGCGCTGAATGGTACAACGCTAGAAAATCACCTTTACGCTGAATGGTTCAGCACAAACAAAAATCCAACGGATCACAAAAATTACCAACTTTGATATGGCGGCCGAAACATGTCATTTTCATAGTCTAAAAAATATTTATTATTCTTATTTCCAGTAAGGTTAATATGGTCATTATCACGGTCTATAATATTTACTTTACGTATTTCGATAAGGGTAGTCCGCTCATTTTCACAGTCTCTATAGTATTTATTACATTTATTCTAGTAAGGGTAATATTGTCATTTTCACAGTCTGTAGTATTTACTTTACTTATTTCCGATAAGGGTAGTCTGGTCACTTCTTCGAACCTGGGATGTTCAAATCTGATAAATTTCATCTTTAGTTCATCCGAATGAGAAACTCAGGTCTAACTCAAGTAATCTTCTAACCTGGGATGTTAATTTTTATGTTCAGTTCATCCAAATGAGAAACTCAGGTCTAACTCTGGTAATCTTCGAACCTGGGATGTTCAAATCTGATAAATTTCATCTTCAGTCATTCCGAATGAGAAACTCAGGTCTAACTCAAGTAATCTTCGAACCTGGGATGTTCAGTTTCATCTTCAATTAAACTGAATGAGAAACTCAGGTCTAACTCTAGTTATCTTCGAAGCTGGGATGTTCAATTTGATGTTCAGTTCATCCGAATGAGAAACTCAGGTCTAACTCTAGTAATTTTCGAAGCTGGGATTATAAATTTAGTGTTCAGTTCATCCAAATGAGAAACTCGGGTCTAACTTTAGTAATCTTCGAACCTGAGATGTTTTAATCAGATAAATTTCAACTTCAGTTTATCCAAATGAGTAACTCAGGTCTAACTCTAGTAATCTTCGAACCTGGGATGTTCAATTTCATCTTCAGTTCATCCAAATGAGAAACTCAGGTCTAACTCTAGTAATCTTCGAACCTGGGATGTTCAAATCTGATAAATTTCATCTTCAGTCCATCCGAATGATAAACTCAGGTCTAACTCTAGTAATCTTCGAACCTGGGATGTTCAATTTCATCTTAAGTTCATCCGAATGAGAAACTCAGGTCTAACTCTAGTAATATTCAAACATGTGATGTTCAAATCTGATAAATTTCATCTTAAGTTCATCCAAATGAGAAACTCAGGTCAAACTCAAGTAATCTTAGAACCTGGGATGTTCAGTTTCATCTTCAGTTAAACTTAATGAGAAACTCAGGTCTAACTCTAGTAATCTTCGAACCTGGGATGTTTAATTTCATCTTCAGTCCATCCGAATGAGAAAATCAAGTCTAACTCTAGTAATCTTCGAACCTGGGATGTTCAAATCTCATAAATTTCATCTTCAGTTCATCCGAATGAGAAACTCGGGTCTAACTCTAGTTATTTTCGGATCAATTTGATTCGGAAATTTTATTTTACATATATCAAGGCGAAACAGATTGTGCCTCGAGTCGATTCCAATATACCAAAACATCTATAAGTGCAATAAATATTATGGAGACTGTGAAAATGACAAAACTACAAAATAAGTAATGTAAATATTACAGACTGTGAAAATGACCAAACTACCCTTATCGAAAATAAGTTAAGTAAATATTACAGACTGTGAAAATGACCAGACTACCCTTATCGAAAATAAGTAAAGTAAATATTACAGACTGTGAAAATGACCAAATTACCCTTACTGGAAATAAGTACAATAAATATTATGTAGACTGTGAAAATGACCAGACTACCCTGATCAGAAATAAGTAAAGTAAATATTACAGACTATGGAAATGACAGTATTACCCTTATTGGAAATAAGTGTTATAATATGTTTTTGAGACCGTTAAAATGACAAGACTACCCTTAGACTAAGTCCTATGGGCTAGATTTATATGCTAGTTTAGCAGAAAAGTGATGCAGTTCAAAAAAAAAGTGTGGTCTATTTGTTAACACTTGTTCTCTCTCCTAGCATGTGCTTGCAGGTGAAGTAGCAGCGAGATTGAAGCGCTGAATGGTTCAGCGCCAGAAAAATCACCTTTACGCTGAATGGTTCAGCGCTAACAAAAATCACACGGATCACAAAAATCACAAACTTTGATATGGCGGCTGAAATAGGT
>JAJJMB010014602.1:0-16610 GCA_023531105.1 Papaver atlanticum | reverse complement strand
GAATGCCAAAGGTACCCTATCGGCTGACAAATCTACAAAAGGCTACGGGAATGCCAAAGGCACCCAGTTGGTTGACGAATTTGCAAAAGGCCATGGGAATGCCAAAGGCACCCTATCGGCTGACAAATCTACAAAAGGCTACGGGAATTCCAAAGGCGCCCGGTCGGCTGACAAATCTACAAAAGGCTGTGGGAATGCCAAAGGCGCCCAATCGGCTGACAAATCTATAAAAGGCTGTGGGAATGCCAAAGACGCCCAATCGGCTAACAAATCTACAAAAGGCTATGGGAATGCCAAAGGCGCCTAGTCGATCGAAAAGTCTACAAAAGGCCACGGGAATGCCAAAAGCGCCTGGTCGACTAACAAGCCTATAAAAGGCAACGGGAATGCCAAAGGAACCAATCGGATGATAAATCTATAAAGGCCATGAGAACGCCAAAGGCGCCCAATCGGCTAACAAATCTACAACAGGCTATGGGAATGCCAAAAGGGGAAATAGGCGCGTTCTACCAACGCCCACCCATCTCCACGCACCCTTCTGATAAAAAAGAAAAGGGGAGTAGGCGCGTTCTATCAACTCCCACACATCCCACCGTACCCTCCTGATAAAAAGAAAAGGGGAGTAGGCGCGTTCTATCAACGACCGCCCACCTCACCCCACCGGACCTTTCTGATAAAAAAGAAAGGGGGAGTAGGCGCGTTCTATCAACGACCACCCGTTGTTGATTCTCCTAACAAAATAAAAGGGGAGTAGGCACTTTCTATCAACGCCCACCCACCCATTATTGATTCTCCTAACAAAAGAAAAGGGGAGTAGGCGCGTTCTATCAACGACCACCCATTGTTGATTCTCCTAACAAATGAAAGGGGGAGTAGGTGTGTTCTATCAATGACCGCCCACCCATTGTTGATTCTCCTAACAAAAGAAAAGGGGAGTAGGCGCGTTCTATCAACGACCGCCCACCTCACCGCTCCCTTTTGATAAAGAAAGAAAATGGGGAGTTGGCGCGTTCTATCAACGTACGCCCACCTCACCGCTTCCTTCTGATAAAAAGAAAAAGGGGGAGTAGGCGCGTTCTATCCACGTCCGCCCATCCCACCGTATCCTCTTGATAAAAAGAAAGGGGGAATAGGCGTGTTTATTCAACGCATGCCCATCCCACCGCACCCTTCTGACAAAAGAGAAAGGGGGAGTAGGCGCGTTTTATCAACGCCCACCCATTGTTGATTCTCCTAACAAAGGAAAGGGGGGGGGGGGGGGTAGGAGCGTTCTATCAACGACCGCCCACCCATTGTTGATTCTCCTACCAAAATAAAAGGGGAGTAGGCACGTTCTATCAATGACCGCCCACCTCACCGCTCCCTTCCGATAAAAACGAAAAGGGGGAGTTGGCGCGTTCTATCAACGTCCGCCCACCTCACCGCTTCTTTATGATAAAAAGAAAAGGGGGAGTAGGCGCGTTCTATCCACGTCCGCCTATCCCACCACATCCTCTTGATAAAAAGAAAGGGGGAATATGCGCGTTTATTCAACGCCTGCCCATCCCACTGCACCCTTCTGACAAAAGAAATGGGAAGTAGGCGCGTTCTACCAACGCCCACTCACCTCCCTGCATTTTCCTAATAAAAAAGATAAGGGGAGTAGGCGCTTTCTACCAAAGTCCGCCCATCCCACCACATACTTATGATAAAAAAGAAAGGGGAAGTAGGCACGGTCTATCATCACTCACCAATTCCACCACCTCCTGATACAAGAAAGGGGGAATATGCGCGTTTTATTACCGCTTCCCTAACCCTCCGCATCCCTCAAAAAAAAAGGGGGGGGGGAGGACAGATACTACCATTAACTCATCCCAGTCGGTGACAAATGGAGAGAAAAAAAGAGAGAGGAAAGAATAAATATACCAACTTAAAGCAAAATTTTATTCATACTTCGTTCAGAGCAAACGCATAGGAAGAACAACAGCGGAGCCATGAACGGGACACTAAAACAAAGAAAAGGACAGGCAACCTAATCAGCTATTAATACCCGGCAACAAGCAATATCCGCGTCCAAAGCCTCCACCATCAAATGCCCGTCATCACATTGCGCGGTGGCCAAACGAAGGTCCTGATCAGCTTCATTCACTAACTTGTGGATATCCTGAATAATTTTACCCTTGGCTCCGGCCCCGCGAGCAAACGAGAGAGTATCCTCATGCTCATCGTACTCTTTATGTGCTTTATCCTGATGAATCAACCTAAGCGTCCATAGAAGACCCACTTCCTCTTTCAAAACCAACAAACGCGCTAACTCATCCTCAAGGTAAGGGTGAGATACGAGCGAAGACGCAGCCGCTAAGGTCAGAATGTGCCCAAGAAGTGGTGGGGCTGCCTAATCAGAAACCCAGAGACGGCAGTCAGAAATGGCGCGATCTATAGTAGCTATTATTATCAAAGAATCCGTGAATAATTGATCAGCCACGTCACGAGTGGTAGCAGCCTCATCCAACGCGCGCTGGATCTCTAATGGCACGTGACCTGATAATTCAGCTCGCTGAGCAGTTTGGTACACCTCGTGCCGCTCCCTAAGATTAGCCCGCTTAGTGTTTCTATCCGTCATTCTCTGCTCTCGAAGCGCTTCAATTTCAGCCTTCACGAGCAACAGTCACTTTAATTCATAATATTTAAACATCGCCGAGACCAACACAGGAACATGCGCCAAGCATAACACGTATCCGTGAAGAGAATTAGCCATGCAGGCGATATGTCGACCAAAAGAGGGGGGAATAAAGTTGGAAAGGAAACTAGTGATCAAATTAAGAAAAGAGAATTGTATATAAAGTAAAATGACGCAGTTTATGATGCAACAGTCGTTCACATCTCTTCTTGCATGTTATGATATGTGTCAACCCATATTAATAGTGATATGCGAATGGAGGTGCTCCCTAAGCGGTTCTAGGGCACCCCCAAGGGAAAAGGAAAACTTGATATGAGCCCTGGGCACTTGGGAACTAAGGACCAAGACCAGTACGGCAACATCCATTAACTCATCCCAGTCGGAGACAAATGGAAAAAGAAAAAAAAAAGAGGAAAGAATAAATATCCCAACTTAAAGAAAATTTTTATTCATACTTCGTTCAGAGCAAACGCATCGGAAGAGAATTAGCCATGCAGGCGATATGTCGACCAAAAGAGGGGGGGAATGAAGTTGGAAAGGAAACTAGTGATCAAACTAAGAAAATAAAACTGTACATAAAGGAAAATGATGCAGTTTACGATGCAACAATCATTCACATCTCCCCTTGCATGTTATGATATGTGTCAACCTATATTAATAGTGATATGCGAATGGTGGTGCTCCCTAAGCGGGTCAAGGGCACCCCCAAGGGAAAAGGAAAACTTAATATGAGCCCTGGGGACTTGGGAACTAAGGACCAAGACCAGTACGACAACATCCATGAGACAGAAGGGATAGGAAAGAATCAACAAGAAAAAGTTTAGCAAAAGCACAAAAGAAGCAGAACCCCAAAGAAGATAAAAAAAAACGACACTACAAAAGCAACAAACAAAGTAAGCCGTCCTAAAATAGCACGCAACCTAGCCGCCCTTCATCATACTGAATGTTGTCTTGAGACAATTCCCAATTGGCATCGCTTACTAACCTACAGATGTCTTGCATGGCTTTGCCTTTAGCTCTCGCACCACGAGCGAACGCAAGAGTACCTTCATGTTCGTCACACTGCGCGCCTTGTCTTGATTGATCCTCCTGAGAGTCCACAGTATCTCCACCTCCTTTCTTAGCACCAATAAGCGCACAAGTTCATCTTTGGGGTAGGACAAACGTAAAACTGCAGAAGCATCCGCCAGAGACAGGGTATACCCGGGAAGCTACGGGATCGCCTGACTGGAGGTATGTAAACGACGATCAGCAATGGCACGCTCTATAATCGCCGTCATTACCGACGAATCCATAAGTAGTGAATTAGCGACATACCGAGTAGTGACAGTGATGTATTTTTTTAGTTGTAGTGGTAAAAAGGTTCGTTGCTCGAACTTGTGAAGGATAACTTTAGACTTAAATTCAAAACTAAATAGAAAAATCACTAAAAATTATAGCAAACACTGAAAAAGTTGATATCAATATTAAAAGAACACTGAGGCTAAGATTCCACTATTTTTCCAAGTTCAAAGTGATTTTATCTAGTATTTATATTTATTCAATTTTTGCGTTTAATTTGATTCTAAGTTATTGCAACATATAGATTTTCAAAATAACAAGTGTAAATCCAAAGCATAAAGCATCAAGAACCTATGGCTAAGCATGCTCTATCAAAAGAAATAACAATTGCTTAACAAAAATCATTCAAACAATTATAAATCATGGCAAATAATCATAAAAATAATTGAAATAAAATAAATAAAATAGAATATACCACTTTTTGTTGGAAAAATAGCTTCCTCTATCGCCTCAGCAATGGGGTTTAGCTCCTCATATTAATCATAATCTCAAAATACATGTTTATGGCTCAAAAGTTGATTAAAAGGGAGAAAAGTGTTAAAACAGCGGATTCTGCAGTTGCTGGAGGTCTAAATCAGAAGTCGGAATTGTTGCTGAAAGGCTTGGGTGACTGCAGTAAGATGCGACCGTAAACCGTTATCACTGAAAATAAGTCTGCCTCTGCGACTAACTCTGAGGGTCTTATGTTCTTCGTGTTCTTCTTCTTTGCAGCAGCAGAAAAGTTTCTGTATCGACTCCAGTTGATTTTTTTACGCTTCTCTAAGGCTCTAAACTTCTCCTAAACTTTGTTTATTCTTAATATGACTCGAATAAACCTATATATATCAACCAAACCCCAAAATCACTCGAGTTAATCCAAATATTTTCGTTTTTTCTTCACCGCACGTTACGGGATTTTAATCTTCTTTTTACGCGTTAAATTGGTTTCCAAACTCTCTTAAACTCTCCCAGGACTGAATAAGGACTCCATACACTCCTATCTTGCCGTAAACTCTTCACAAATTCTTTTGTAAACCGAAAATAACTCAAATTGTGAATTCTCCCTGTTTTGCTCCAACACGGATTTCTATCCCTGTTTAATCGATTCTACAGCTCATACCATACTTGTTTATCCTTAACAGAGTTAATCCAACGAAAATCAGCCATTGAATCGCCTTAAAAATCATCCAAAATTCGATCAACCAATCTGCCAGTAAAGAAAAATATTTCCCGCCTAAAACTGTTTTCAAATGTTGAAGATGGGTGCTGAAGATGAATTTGGGCTACACATAGCCATGAGTTCCCCTTATCCGCTGCTGGAGTCCGTATAACACTTGTCCCTTGGGGTGCATTTAGACAACTTTTCGAGCCGATTTTCCCAAAAATGTTTATTCCCCAAAAATACCTACAAAGGGACAAAATACCAACATTAGTACAAAAATGGGTACTAAAAATATACACAATAGAGATGAAAATAGACACATAAATGCGTCTATCAGACAGCATCGTCTAAAGCATGCTGGACCGCGGATGTCACGTGCCCATAGGATCGGCCTTTTGAGTAACTTGATATGCTTCATGACGTTCTGCGAACTAAGCGCGCATAGAATCCCTATTTGCTAGTATGTGCTCATGAAGCGCCTCAACCTCAGCTTTCACTAATAATAGACGCACCAATTTCAGCTCCTTGAACATTGAAACCAGCACAGGGACAGGCGCTAAGGTTAAAACATATCCTTGAAGGGAGTTAGCCATCTGAGCAAGGTATCCGATAGGAAAAGGAAAAAATGGAAACAAGGAGCTCAAAACCGATAATCGGATTGGAAGCACGATGCTCTTATATAAGAAAAGCGACATCATAAACGATGTGGTAACCGCCCCACTTCCAGTGACACATGGTGACCAAGAGTGTGGAGTGATTTGACTACTGGGTCCTTTGACAATTGACCCAATAGTCAGGGGACTAGTGATGATACATGAAAAATAATACCCCTTAACGGGTCTGGGGTGCCCCAAAAAGGGGTGATAATCCTAGTTTGAACCATGGGGACTTGGGAATTAGGCCCAAGTCCAATGTGAAAATACCCATGAAGAAAGAAGGACAAGGAAGGGATTAATAAATAAGGAGGAGGTTATATTAAGGAATGACATTAGAAGTAATTAAGGAGGTTTAGGACATGTGTCATGATGTCATAAAAGGAAGGACTTTTGGGAAAGTCTATATAAGGAAGGATAAGGTACAATGGAAATGCAACTCTCTCTCTTACTATTCCTAGAAAGCTGAGGTCACTTGGTGTGGCTAGGACGGGTAGAACCAAAACTGAAATCACCCCTCAACATATTTCATCTGTGGATTGGAAGGGTGATCACAAGTGGATCATTGTGCATCTCGACCTCCTGGTTGACATCTCTTGTTGAGAATGTCAATGGCATAGCCATCCATTCTTCCCAATTGCTAGTTGGTGGTCCACTTAGATTAAATACCTCGTGGGCTTCTAGCTTTCTTCTGTTTCGAGCTAGCTCGAGGATATCTTCGAGTAGCTCATCCTAGCCTCCGTTTGAGAATGTGATCATGTTAATGTATTTGCCATCTTTTGGTAGCTCCACCATTTTCTTGGGGGCTACCTCAGTGGAAGCAGGTTGTATTTGCACATACTCCATGAATTTTCCTTCGTCTATGAATCTCTGAATTGTGTTCCTCAGGTGGTAGCATGTGTCAGTTGTATGCCCGTAGTACTGGTGGTATTCACAATACTCCTTAGCATCATTTGTTTTATCCGGCTGCTTTCCCCCAGTGTTAGGGTAGGGAAATCCCGGGTTCGCTCCTTCCTTGCTGAGAATGTGGGAGAAGTTTGTGTTTAGCTTTGTGTAAATTTTATCTACAAAGTCCTCCATTCCTTTTCCTCTGCCCTTGATATCTCCATATTTTGATCTTTTATCCCGGGAGCTGGTTCTGCCCCAGGCTTTGATTTGTCTCTTAGGTATCTTCGGAATTGGTTGCAGAGAGTTGGTTCGCTGCGGAGCTATTGTTGCTTTGGTTTGCGCTCTGGGGTTGTCCTTTTGGATTTCTTCAAGTATGATGTAGCGATCCTGGACAACCCGAAGCTCTCTTTCGGAATCAAGGGCTCGATTGTGAAGCTCCACAAAGATAGCTGAGGTTCTATCAAGTCCATACTTATAGCAATTAATGTTAATTTCTGGATTGACTTTCCCAATTGCTTGGCACGTCTTTTGCCATCTGTCTGTGTATTGCATCAACGTTTCCTGGGGTCCGACAGCTAAAGCAAATAGCCTATCTAACCCTGCCTTCGTATATTTGTTATACATGTATGTATGTAGGCCTGTCAATATTTGTCCGATATCCGGAATCCATTTCCGATTATTCGATATCCTATAGGAATTTATCCGTTATATCGGATATCGGATATCGGATACGGATATTTATTGGATATTTCTTCCTTAACCTATCTATATCGGATTAGGCTCCATCCGTTTGGTTAATATCCGATATCCGATAGAACTAGGGATATAATTGTAATTTCCTAATTCCATACCTAATATTCTGAGAGTCGACTGTCTCGAGTTACACTCATTTCCTTTTCTTCTTTTCCAGTTCTCTTCTCTTCTGTCTTCTTAGTCTTCTCACTTCTCGTATCAGTCCGTCAGCTGATCACTCTCTCGATCAATCACTCACTCAGTTGTTTATCAATCACTCACCCGCTCAATCAGGTACTAATTCTCTTCTATTTCTGTGTTCGATTGTCATGAAATTAGGGTTTCTGTCTTGCAATCAAAAATTAGGGTTTGATATGACTTACATGTATGGATGAAATTTGAGAAAGATTTGAGATGGGTTTAACTTAAATAAGAATATGAGGCATTGAGGTTGAGGAATAACTCAATATTGATAGTTATTAGTTTAGGGTTTGATTGAATTGATCTATTTTTGATATTTTAAAAGTTAATGTGTTGATGATACACTTTTAGAAGATTTAGACTGAATATACTACTGTTTACACTTGTAGTATTCTATTTTACTTTCTTTATGTGAAGAATCTGATTTCTATCTTTTGGGTGTTAAGCAGAAGTTAATTTTGACATTGGATTTACATGACAACAAAAGACAAGCAAAAGGCTCTGAAGAAGGTTTCTACTCTATCAGGTATCATAATCAGTTGTTATTCTCTTGGAATTTTGATTCTGAATCTCTGATAATGCATCTTAATTTACATCCTAGCTAGTCATTCTCTTGGAATTGAGATACCGAGAAGCTTATCAAGTTAAACTATCCTAGCTAGTCATTCTCTTGTTAGGTTGTAACTTAAATTGAAATCGAAGCTGGTTGGTAAAGAATGTTCTTGAAATGTATTTGATCTTAATTACTCAGTTTGAGATGACTGCTTTTTAGTATTTACTGTTGATAGTTATGAATGCTTTTTTCATTTCTTTGGTAACTTATTCTGTGTTTAATTTTAATACAGGCAATTGCAAAAATGTTTAAAAAACCAGGCAAGGGAAAGACAGTTGCAACCTCAAAGTCAACCTCTTTGCCTCAATTTCAATCAAATGACATCATTTCTATGGATGGTTCACAATCACAAAGTGAAAGTGTTCAAGCTTCAGCAATTGGCTCAACACATGGTACTAGTGACACTAGGACATTACCAGAACCAGAAGAGAACCCAGCTGATGATACCATGCCAGGCTCTAATAAAGATGATGAAAATAGAGAAGCTGATGAGGATCCATTGGTAACTTCTCTGAAGAAAAGACTTAGAACAACAAGGTCACCTGTGTGGGATGAATTTGAAAGGGATGTTGAAGTAAGACGCAACAAAAAACATGTGAGGGAAGCTGTTGTACTAGGTACATGCAATCATTGCAAGAAGGTAATTGATGCTGGTAGTCAGACTGGTACTACCAGGTTGTCTAATCATCTAAAGATTTGCCGAGAGAGACCACAGAACAAGGCTGGACAACAACAAATTACTGCTTCACTGAAAACAGCAGGTAACAAAGCTGTAAAATTATCTAATTACAAGTATGATCCTGCAATTTCTAGGGAATACATGGCTAAAATGATTGCTAAGCATGATTACCCTTTAAACATGGCTCAACATTTTTACTTTAGAATGTTTTGCAAGTCCTTGAACCCTGCTGCTAAGATCATGTGTAGAAATACAACTAGAAGTGATGTGATGAAGTTTTTTCATGAAGAGAAACAAGAATTGCAACTAGCATTGGATAATTTGACCTCTAGATGTAGTCTTACAACTGATATGTGGACTTCTAAGCATACTAAAGATGGATATTGTTGTGTAACATGCCACTACATAGATGATGAATGGAACTTGGTGAAGAAAACATTAGCTTATATTTTAGTGCCATCACCACACACAGGAGATGTTCTCACAGAATGTATTAAAACTTGCACTCTTGAATGGAACATAGATAGGAAATTCCTTGCTTTAACTGCTGATAATGCTGCTGCTAATGGTGTGATGATGAGAAACTTAATTAGGTGGCTAGAGAGTAAGGATTGCCTGGTTCTTGATGGGAAATTGTTTCACATGAGGTGTGCCAACCACATTCTTCATTTGGTTGTCCTAGATGGTATGAAAGTTGCTGCTAAGTTTGTGCAAAATATTAGAGATTGTGTTAAGTATGTTAAATCTTCACAAGCTAGGAAGGAGAGATTTGAATTGGCTGTGTCACAAGTTAGGTTGTCTGGAAAGGCAGTTAGTCTAGACGTAGACACTAGGTGGAACTCAACTTATGTTATGCTCAAAAATGCAATTGAACTGAGAATAGGGTTTGAAAGATTAGCTGTCCTTGATCCTGAATTCGAGTGTCTACCAAGTGCTGACCAGTGGCAACAAAGGGTAGTTATTTGTGCATGTTTAGAGGTGTTTAATGATGTTTCAACCAGGTTTGCAGGGATGAAGTATCCAACTGCAAATCTGTACTATAATGGGGTATATGAAATTAACAAGTGCATCAAACAATGGGAATACAGTGATTATGAGTATATCAGAGAAATGGGGTTAAAGATGAGGGAAAAGTTCGATGCATATTGGCTTGACAGTAATTTGGTTATGAGCATTGGAGTTGTGTTAGATCCAAGATACAAGGCAAGATGGGTAGAGTTTCGTTATAAGAAGATGTATGGATCCAGTGGCTATGCAGTGGAGTATAACAAATTCAAAACACAATTGACAGCTCTTTTCAATGCATATGAATCACAAAACTCAAATGCAGATAAACACTATTTTGGCGCTCGCAGCTCTGTCTCTAGCTCAAGTATGATTGATTCAGGCAATCAAGATGAGGTACGTGATTCTGATTATGATGAGTTTATGATGGAAAACATGGAAGTTGAGGTGCAGAAATCTGAGTTGGACAAGTACTTAGAAGAACCAATGCTTAGCAAAGGCTCACCAAAAGATGAGTATTTGTTTGAAATCTTGAGTTGGTGGAAGCTAAATGCACCTAAGTACCCAACTCTTGCAAAGATGGCAAGAGATGTCTTGGCTATCCCAGTCACCAGTGTGGCATCCGAATCAATGTTCAGTGCAGGTGGTAGAGTGCTTACAACACACAGAGCTTCATTAGATCCAGAGATTGTTGAAGCATTGTTGTGCTTAAGCGATTGGTTGCCAGATTTCTTTGATGAAGGTAACATTTCTTCCTCTCTTTTTTGCTTAAACTCAATGCATCTTTGATCTTTCATCTGTTATTCTTCCTAGTTTCTATTATTACTACTTATAGACTACAGTCAATTAGTCATAGATGTAGTTGTATAGTTGTATATCTTATCTAAATGTTGACTATTTATAATGCAGATATGGAAATCGAAGAACACTGAAGAAAGTAGAGTTGGAGACTTGACAGACCTACTTATCATACTTGTGTTTATTTTCTGTTTTCATGTATGTGTGAGTGAGAGACAGAGATAACTATTTAAGAGTTGGAAACTGTTTACAGGTTTTTGATTTTTTTTTGTTCAGAAACGGATATTGTCGAATAATTATCCGATATCCGATAGCTTAACATATCGGATATCGATATATGATTTTGATATCCTATAGGATATTATCGGATATCGAATATTCGATAGTGCTTAACCTGTCGGATATCGGATTCCTTAATATCCGACGGATATTCTTCCATTGACAGGCCTATATGTATGTCTCCAAGAACAAGGTAGACAATTGCTCAAAAGAGTCAATTGAGTTTGCTGGTAAGTTATCATACCACGCCAATGCTGATCCCGTTAAACTTACAGGAAAGTACCTACAAAGTACTACCTCATCTCTTTCCCAAAGGGAAAGGACACGAGTGTAGTACCGTAGGTGGGCTGCGGGATCCGAGGTACCATTATATGCCTGAAACGTAGGTACCGGGCATTTCGCAGGGATATGCTCCCTCAAAATGCGAGAGGACAACGGAGATGTTGTTGCTTCTTGGAGTACCTCCTCTAGCCTTGCGCCTGTGTGGCCAGTTTTCAATCCTTGTATTTCTTTCCGCATCTTCTCCATTAGTTCCATGACCATGTTCACATTGTGAACATCTCTGGAAAATTACTCATCATAATAATACTGAGAGGGCTTGTAAGTTGGATCTACCTCATCTGGATCGTGTTGTGTTCTCCTGGCTCCCCCTGGTAGGTTAGCCTTTGGTGGGTTAAGATCCCCCCTTTCGTCTTCCTGAGATAGCTCCCTGTTCATGCCTTTTCAAAGGAGGGTGAGTTTTGGAACCTTCGATCTGCACATCTAGCATATCTTTTAGGTTTTAGTTTTCCTGAGCCATCACGTGTATCGCATCATCGTGCTCCTTGTTATGTAGTAGCAAAGCTGCTACCTGCGCTACCATTTGTTCTTTATTGTGTATTCCACCACCCTGAGGAGTGCTATCAGCCAGATCCTCAGAGTCATCCACTCCTTCTTCTATTACCTGAGCATCAGGATCTTTCTGTATTGGAGTTAGATTTCCCTGCCCTCGTCCCGTAGGAGCTTAGGTTCTGGGCAACCCTTCGTTAGCCGTAGGTGGCTTCGTAACACGGGCAAGTTCCAGTAACGGTATGTCGTAACGTGGTTGTGCTCCCGATGTTTGCCCCATCCCTTCAGTAGGAGTAGGTGGTTTGTTAGCAACCGTTATTCTTGCAATTTCACTTTGCCCGTCCTCTGCTTCATTCCTTTGATTCAATTGAGATGGTTTTTGAGATCTTCCTCTCGTAACCGCTGGTCGTGAACTTGTTGGTACATCACTTGGTTTCTGCATGCCTTCAATATTTTGTTATCCCGAGGTCACAGAAAAAATGAAACTTTTTGCTACTTGGATGCCTTCGTTAGAGTAGCAATTAATGCTCTGACACAGAAGACGGCTAAGCAGCTTTTTGAGAAAAAGTACGAAAATGACGTATGAAAAGATGGGTATTTAATTGCTTATGACACCCTTGGAAGAAACAACCTTAAATGTTGAAAACAATAGAAAAAAGGTGTTAGATCTTTCAAGAATAAGGGTTACTTAAATGCTTTGTAAGATCTATTTTCCGTAAATTCTCACTGAGATTCCTTGGTGCTCAGAGGTACCCAGATCCAAAGGATAGTCTGTCGGAAAAGTTTGTTTAGTACAAAACAAAAGTTTTAACGTTTTTTGAACACGTTTTTTGCAAAAAACTTTGTAGATCTGTAATGTTGCAAGTCTTTAGAGGCTATGAACTTAAATAACTTACTTAAATAACAAATGAATGAATCACTAGAAAGTGAGATCCTCCCTTGTTATTCTCAGATCTCTTCGTCAAAGAAGATATATAAGTAAATATGAAATCACGGAATATAAAAACTCAAGCTGTGAGCAAATCCTTATAGCACCAAACTGTGACTACTAATTTTCCCATAGTCTACATAATGTATACAACTCAGAGAATCTAATACTAAGTAGTATTGATATCTCAGTTGAACTGATAATGCTAAGTAATAAAAAATACTCAAGATCACGATAATAACGAATAACACAAATGTAAGGTAAATGCTACTAAGTTATCATGAGACACAGGAGATTACGTGGTTCGACTTTTGTCTACGTCCATGGGGTAATGAGTGATTGTTTGTATTAAGTAGTAGTGGTTACAAAGATCTTAAATGCTTCCCAAAGTAATAGAGAGAACTCAAGTTCAAGTAAATACTTAAGTTCTAAACATTAAAGAGGTATAAGCTTAAGACTAGATCTTCTTCTCCTGGGTATTAAATGCCCTTGTTTGTTGGTGAAGCTTGGTATTTATATCCCCTTCTGCTCCAGATATATCTTTGCTATCTTTGGATCCATCGTTCCCTAATATATCTTCCATACAAATGGTACCTTCGTTCACCACGTGCTTTCTCCATTTGGGCTCTGCCACCTCAGCTGACCCACGTTCCTTCGGGAACTTCCCAGCCTTAGTACAGATTGTACCTTCGTTCACCGCAAGCCTTCGCCAGTCAGACTCTGCCATCTCATCTCTCTCCACGTGCCTTGGTCAAGCGTGTAGATAAGGGATTAGCGCATTAAATGCTGATTTGATATGCCAACTACCTTTGTCCCTTTGCCAGCTGCCTCTCTCTAGGCTAGGTTTTACTTTACCATCTTAGTCGTCGAGGTATCCTTCCTCGAGATGGGATAAAGTAGAATTGAGAAGGGATCTGCTGCTCCTCAGACTCCTGTATATAGCGGGGGTTGTACAGTTATCTAACGTGCGACCACTAAAACCATGACACGTGCTCCGCGAAATATTGATATTCACAGTTTGCCCCTTTTCTTTCATATTCTACCATTTGGTAGGATTGGAAGAAAAAACTTCCATAACGCCGCCATTTTTGCACGTACGGGTTGGGTGGTTCCCACATGTCTTTTCATGCGATAACTTCCCCTTGAATTTTGGGAAATCCATATTTTTGGATTCTCCATCCGCCTATAAGAAGAGAATGGAATAAGGATTTTTGTTAACTTTCCTTTTTCTCCATAAATTGTCGCTCTCTGTCTCTTTCATAGAGATTTTTTCATCTCCTTTTCTTCCAGCTGTTGGTCTTCTCTTTGACTCCCAAAAGCTTTTGCTCGTTCTTCATCAGCAGGTTAGTACATATTGTTCTTCGATTTTACTGTAGCTTTTCGTATTCTCCATGCTTGGCTCTGTTTTTTCTTTCATTGGTTGTTGAAGTCGTTGTTATACTTGCATGTAAGAATTTCGATTTCCCTCTGCCTCTTTATGCTGTATGAGAACTTGGGTTTCTTTCCATTTCACATTTTCACCATGATTATTCCGCGATTGCTTTTTGCTTGTGAATCTTTGATCATGGTGTTAACCGTACTCCATTTTGCTTCATAGAGGGATTAGACCGCTTCCTTTGGTTGGTTTAGTTAAACCCATGCCAAAAGTATGCTTATTTTTGCCCCAAATGTGTTTTTGAGCCAACTGCAATTTTGGTCCGCCATTGTTGAAGGACTATTCTTCCTGTTGATGTTAGGAATCATGAGGTTTCCGAAGAAACCTGCGCGCAAAGATTCGAGGCATAGATCGTCCACTGAGCCACCTCCGCGCATGGATCATCCTGACGCTACGCCCTCTCCACCCCCCTGAGGATACTGAGATACCTAGGGGAACTTAGGTGGCTGAGGAACCTGAGGTAGAGGAAGTTGGTGTTGAGGATCTTACTCCTCCTCCACCCCATTATGAGCTCCTAAGGTTGCAGCTGCATGACAAAGATAGCTATGCTCATTTGTCTTTATCTGAGATCTCCAAGTCTTTCCGCTTGCATAAGTTTGAAATCTCCTTTGTTTACGGTCCTAACGTTCTCACTGAATACTTGATCCGGAGCTTCCCTTATGTGAGAACAATATATTGATCAGCGTTGGCCAATTGGACGTAGGTATGTTTCTACCTTTGTATAGTAGAAAGGATCCCTTCTACTATGATGTTCTATCTACTAGGGATGACCCAGTGAACAAGACTCAAGTCCGAGGGGTGATGCAGTATACTGGTAATTATTGGCGTGCCTTTCGTGAAAGTTGGTACCGCAGTAAGGGTAAGACTACTCTGAAGTCTTATGACCCCTTCGCTCTTGGGAGGTCTAAGCAAGAGGATTACACCCCTGCCAATTTCAATGCTATGTATGTTGATGCTATTCAGAAAACCAATCTTCTTCCTTGGTGTGTTGGTCCGTGCCGTATTCATGTTTCTTCCAAGCATATTAGGGAAGGTAATAGCCTCTTTTTTTTTGAGGAGATTGACAAGACCGGTTTGACCGTCATCCCTTATTCTGCTAAGCTTTTCTTGCCGCAGTCTGATCGTATTCGTCTTGATCATGATAAGCGTTGGGCACGTACTCCTCTTCGTGTAGTGGGTCCTTGGGCCTATGTATTTACCTCCACAGATCATAATGTCCCTCGTTCAGCTTCGTCTCTGCCTCCCAAATATGATGGCTATCAGCCTTGGGTCTTCAACCCTGCCACTCCTGACGAGGTAGGCTTCGTTCGCTTTTGTTTTTCTTTGTTTTGTGGACTTTTGTTAAGTATTTTTGATACTTCTTTTGTAGCCTGCCCCTACTTCTTCTGCTGGGACTGCTCCGGGCACTGCTGGTAACTCCGTAGCTACAAGGACAATGAAAAGGAAGGCTTCAATTGAAGCAACTAAGTCAACACCTACGGAGGTAAGGATTATAACCCTACCTTAGTGTTTGTAGATTCCTTAGTATGTTGCCCCTGATCCTTAGCTCGCGCACGTGTCCTTCCACAATCCTCCAAGAAGAAAGGCAAGTTGAAGGCTGTGATCGATGTTGAGGAATATGACGAAGATCCTCAGGTTGTTAGAGAAGATCCGGATGACGAGGACATGGAGGATATAGAGGATACTTCCTTAGTCCCCACTTAGATGACATTGAATAAGATTTTTCGAAAGATATCCCTAGTCCCATTCGTGTTGGTTCTGTCGAAGGTGATAACCTTCAGGTTGATGGCGGTTCTTCATTGGTGAGCCAAGTTAGTACCCACGTTGTAACTCCTGCTCCGATGCCGAAGGTTCCTGCGTTTTATGCTCCTAGCGATATGCAGCCAGTTGCGTCGGCCTCCACTAGTGCAATGGTGCTATCTTTTAAGGGACTTCCATCTTCTCCTGCTACCTCGCATCACTCGAGTGGTTCATTTTCGAAGGGTGCATCTCCAGTGGTGGGGGTCAGTAGCTCAGACTCTCAGCCGAAGAAGAAGGTTGTGATTTCACTTGCCAGCTTCTCCTTCAATGCTACGCCCACTTCATTGGGAGGTGCTCAGTATGTCTTTACTGCCTCCGCTAGCAAGGTTGTTTGACCTTCACCTCCATCACCAGATTGGACCGTACTGGGTAATCTTCCTTCTGCTGGTAACATGGACTTAGGTGGTACTTGTAGTCAAGCATTTTCTTTTGTTCCCAGCTCATCTACCATGCCATCTCTTCGTCGTGGTGAGGATTCAGTACTTGTGCCCCATGCTCGCTCTCAAGCGATTGGTGGGGCTTTGACTGATCTTGAGAAGGGTAAGTTACCTGAGAACTTGAGCCTTGGGAGCTCCGACGATGGCATCCTCGAAGCCATACTGCGGGATTCAAAGGGTCCTTTTTATGCTG
>JAJJMB010014597.1:335519-373746 GCA_023531105.1 Papaver atlanticum | reverse complement strand
GTTTCCAACGGAAAGGTCAGTTTTTTCTTCCAGATTGGTTGAGTTCTTTTCTGAAAGAATATCAAGATTGATGTATGTATTGCTACAATTGTCAAAATCAATATTTTCACAAAGAAGTGCAACACTTGACTTTTCATCTTCATTAGAATCATAGTTGTCAGATATTTCATCAAGAGTTGCAACAAGACCTTTGTTTCCAGTGTATTTCTTTCGATTTGGACGCTCATTTGCAAAATGACCAAAACCTTTACACTTAAAGCATTGAGGCATATCCTCGTCATCAGTTTCATCAATATCCCTATTTTTAATAGGAACACGATTATGGGATTTATCTGATGACTTGGATTTTTGTCTGGAGAACCGTTTACTTCTCTTCAAAAGAAGGTCCTTAAACTGTCTTGTGATCAACAAGACCGACTTGTCAAGATCTTCATCTGATGAATCAGTCTCAGAAAGATCATCTTAAGATATGCAAACACTTTTACTTTTATCAAGTAATTTAGTGTTATTTTGTTCTTTGAAAGCAACATCCTTTCCAGATTTGGATGTATGCTCATGATCAAAGATCTTTAACTTCCCAACCAAAGTATTTTTGGAAAGCAACGATGGCATGCTTCTTAGAATCGTATCTAGATGGCAGGGATCTGAGAATCTTCATCACAATATCCTTTTCAGGAATAGTCTTACCCAATGCAAAAGATGCATTAACAATTCCAGACACTTTGTGATCAAATTCATCAAATGAATCTTCATCTGCCATACGAAGGTTTTCCCAATCAGAATTTAGGTTTTGAAGCCTAGCTTTTTTTTCACAGGTATTCCTTTCAAATACGGTTTCTAAGATATTCCAGGCATCTTTAGACTTAGTGCACGTAGTCACATGATGCTGAAGATCTGGGGTAATGGCATGTATGATAGCATTTAATCCGTTATAATTTTTATTTGCAGCAAGGATTTCTTCTCTACTATATCCACCAATATCCTTCGGTATAGATACATCTCCTTCTGTATTAACCGGAGGATCATAGCCATTAACAATATGTACCCATGTTTGAAAATCACGAGATTGAAGAAAAGCACGTATAGCGATTTTCCACCAAAAGTAGTTTGAGCCATCGAAGACTGGTGGTACGTTTATGGAGATAGAATTTCTGTCCATAGAGTCAGGTCGCTACAAACACAGACTTATGATGTTTTTAAACGTGTTTGCCTGCTTTGATAGCAATTGAAAAAGTGGGGTTACAACAACCTCACCCAATAATTCTCTTAGCAATCTGTATTGACTAACTCCAATATACTTTTAAGAGAATCAACTAGACAGTCAGACTCAATCTTAATAAAAAGTATATCAAGGAGTTATAACTCAATTTCTCAATTCAATACTTACTCAAGCAAATAGAAATCTGCGAGTCTAATTGAATACAAGAGAAATTAACTTGAACGGTACCAAAGACCAATGTTCAAGTATAAATCAATTTCAATTGGATTTACCAATTGATCGATTTAACGCACAACCTGTGATATTTCAATTATATAACAAAATATACTGCGGAAAAGAAATAACACAGACACCAAAAGTTTTGTTAATGAGGAAACCGCAAATGCAGAAAAACCCCGGGACCTAGTCCAGATTGAACACACACTGTATTAAGCCGCAACAGACACTAGCCTACTAAAAACTAACTTCAGTCTGGACTGTAGTTGAACCCCAACCAATCTCACATTGTTCCAAGGTACAGTTGCGCTCCTTACGGTCTGATCCCAGCAGGATACTACGCACTTGATTCCCTTTGATGGTCTCACCCACAACTAAGAGTTGCTACGACCCAAAGTCGAAGACTTTACGTTTGCACTAAAATACGATAAAAACAGCAAGATCAGATCACGCAACTACAAAGAAAATAGTTGGGTCTGGATTCACAATCCCAATGAAGTCTTCAAGTCGTTAACCTACCAGGTCTCGGTAAAAACCTAAGGTTAAAAGAGAATCGACTTTAGCTTATACAACTAGTATCACACAGGAGGTGTGGGGATTAGGTTTCCCGGTTGTTAGAGTTCTCCTTTATATAGTCTTCAAATCAGGGTTTGCAATCTAAGTTATATTGGTAACAAAGCATTCAATATTCAGCGTTAGATGAAAACCTTATTAGATTCAAGCTAATATCTTTCAACCGTTAGATCGAACTTAGCTTGTTATACACAAATGAAATGCACGTTCATTTAGGTTTGTGTAACCGTACCTAAACATGTACAAGTCGTTGGTTAAACAGTAGTTAACCAAATGGTTAGCCATATGAGTACTTTAATATCAACCATATTCATCTTCGCCATAACTAGGTCAAGTGACTCAAAAGAACTAGTTAGAGAGTTGTTCAATTGCTTAGATCTCATAGAAGTATACAAGACACAATCGAACCAAAAACGATTTTTATTCACTCGTATCGATTCATGAACTTTATAGTCACCGTTTGCAAATATGCATTCCTTAGTTTATATAAGTTTAAGTTCAAGAATAAACCGATTTTAGAAAATAACCCACTCAAGTACGCATACCGGTACGCATACTTAAGTACCTGGATTGAGTTTGTTTTCAGTTCACAAACTCCAACAGAAATTCACGGGATGTGAACTTCTGGCAGTACGCGGACTTTAGTTCCGGTTATCCTGAGCAACAAAGTACGCATACTATGGTTCAAGGATTTTGGACTTACACACGTATGAGTTCACATACAATGTTTATATCCATTCAAGGTTATATATTCTAAACTCTCATTTCAATCATTGAAACATTCTTAGAGGATGTTAAATTGAGGTTATTCACAAACTATTTTTCATCAAAGCGATTTTCAAGATATTGAAATAATCAACATGACTTTCGTCACTTGTAAAGATGAACTTGGCCAAAGCGAAAGCTTACCAACACATATTTCGATAATAGATAAGCGAGTTAAACTGGATCGAAATAGCAAATGTGTATAATTGAATTCTATATAGCAATACGACTTTCGTCTCAAGATAGGAGATAGAGTATATAGACTTTTGAATGATAGATAAGTTCAAGTCTCCATATACCTTTTAGTCAATGAAGTTCCACCAATTCCTTGAGTAGTTCTTCGTCTTTGTATGATGAACGCCGTGGAGTCTATAGCTAACCTACACTTTCTATCCTAGTCCGAGACTTAGCTATAAGTAGACTAGAAATCAAGACTTATATATTTGGTAACTAAACTTGACAAACAAGCTTGAGATAGCAATGCACATTGCCTTAGATTGGAGGATACCTAATTGATCTTGTAGATCTTCATCTCCTTTCTTTCTCTGAAAAATGAATTGCGAGTTCGACCGAGCAGTGCTCTAACACCTTGATGAACAATAACACACTTGGTTTTATGTTCCTTTTGATCCTTCAATGAATATTCTTGGCTGCAAATGGGTGTACAAGGTCAATCTCAATTCAGATGGCACTTTGGAGAGACAGAAAGCTAGACTTATAGCTAAGGGGTATCATCAAGTTAATGGGACTGACTACAATGAGACATTCAGTCCTGTAGTTAAATCCACAACAATTAGGATTGTTCTCACCACTGCAGTCGCAAATGGATGGTGAATTAAGAAATTGGATGTATCCAATACCTTCCGCCATTGTGAACTCTCTGAAACTGTCTATATGCAACATCCACAAGGTTTTGAAGATCCTCATTATCCTGGTCATGTGTGAAAACTTAATAAAGCTCTATATGGAATCAAAAAAGAACCGGAGCTTGATTTGATAAATTTAGTAGGTTCTTGATAAAGTCTGGCTTCACTATGAGTGATTCTGATCACTCATTATTCATGTATTTCTCAGGTACTGATGTATTACTTCTACTACTCTATGTTGATGACATTATTCTCATTGGAAGTACTTCAGAACTGCTATCCACTTTCACTGTCACTCTTAGTTTATCCTTTGCAATGAAAGATTTGGGGAACTTACACTACTTCTTAGGGATAGAGGTTACTCCATTACAAGCAGCAGCTCACTACTTCTTACACAAACAAAGTAGACTTTAGAGCTTCTTGAGAAGTCACAGATGCTTGACTGTCAGCCATGCTCAACTCCAGTTGTTGGTGGTTCAAGGGTGTCACTCTATGATGGTGATTTGCTCTCCAATCCTGCTGACTACAGAAGTATTGTGGGTAGTCTACAGTATTTTACACTTACAGGGCTAGATATTGCATTTACAATCAACTACGCCTCTCAATTTATGCACTCTCTTACCCCTGCGCATATGACTGTGGTCAAGAGAATCATGAGATATCTAAAATCCTCACTTGGCTCAGTCATTACTATTGCTTCTGATTACATTACTCAGATTTCAGGATACTCTGATTCTGATTGGGTTGGTTACCCGGATACACAAAGGTCTACCACTGGATACTGTGTGTTCCTTGGTTCTACACTTGTTTCCTAGCAGTCAAAAAAGCAACTGATAGACGCATTTATGTGTCTATTTTCATCTCTTTTTGTACTTATTATGGTGTTTTATATGTTTGTAGGTATTTTTTGGGCAATAAACATTTTTGGAAAAAATCGGCTCGAAAAGTTGTCTAAAGGCACCCAAGGGACATTTGTTATTCGGACTCTTAGTTTGGATAAGGGGCACCTCAGTTGGGCACATGTTATTCGCACCCCTGGTTTGGTTAGGGGGACACCCTTCTTCATCGTTTAAAATAAAATTTTGGCGGGAAAAATTTCCAGTTCACTGCGAAATATTCTGTTGGATTTTTGGAGGAGTTTCAGTGAGACTCAATCACTGATTTCGATTGGGATGAACATGATATGCCCAAACAATTATGGTATGAGTGTTCGGTTGAGTTCAGTTGGGCTGAATATTCGTCGGGAAGAAAATATGGAAGTACATATGCAATCTCGGGATTACAGCGTGTTTAAACATGTGTTGTTCGAGTTTGGATAGAGCTTGGTTGCTGCAGAAGTGTGGAGGAGTCAAACAAGGAAGGTTTGGAAGCTGTAGACACGTGAAACAACAAGAAGGGAAATTATTTTCCCGTGAATATCCGAGAGCAATAAAAAGAAATATTCGCATTCACTGGAGATTTGGGGATTAATAACGAGAGATTCTTAGGCCTGTGGAGTATAAAAAGAGTTTCTGAGGTCGAGAGTTTGGGTGTCGAGAGTTTGGGGAGCTGAGGAGAGCCAGAGAAGAAGAAATCCGAGTTTTACAAAACTCGGTTTCTGCTGCTGCTGCTGATGATGAACATCAAGAACACGAAGAACAAAAGCCAGTAAAGGAAAGTCGTTGAAAACTGTCGCTTAATTGCGGCAGTTCCCAACTCCTTTCCAGCGACTGTGCAACAGTGTTTACAACACTTGTCTTTTATCGTTCATTTTGTGACGTTTTGTGTGCGTCGAAAAATCCTGTTCTACACCATTTTCTCTTTATTTCATCTTTGTAAACCATTTTTGAGCCTAAATAAATATTTTGAGAGCACGTTTACTATGATGAGCTAAACCCCAAAATTGGGGCGATGGAGGAAGCCTTATTTCACACTTGGGTAATTATATTTAATTCATTTCATGACTTTTGCACTAATTTTAATTGAAATTATGATTTGATTTAATTAGTTGTCATTTGATTAGAAGGGTCATGCTTAGCTTAGGTGATTTGATGTCCCATGCTTAACATTTACATCTAATATTTTGAGAATCTATCTTGGCAAAAATAAGAGTCACTTTATTTTATATTTTTATTGAGCTATAATTGTTAAAAGAATTATTATTTGAACCTTAAGAAATGAATTTGGTGGAATCCTAATCCCTAGTACCTCTCGCCCACTTTGTTAATATTTTTGTATATAATTTTTATTAAATTTAAAAACTCGAATCTTCACAAGTCTCAACGAACCTTTTACCACTATCTAAAATTTGATCAGCAACCAACAGTATGTAAGTCCTCTACAGAGGCTGAGTACAAAGCCCTCTCCACTCTTGCATTTGAAGTTATGTGGATAGCTACACTCCTAGATGAGATTCATGTGCCTTGTTCCACTCCTCATCATCTCTACTATGACAACATGGGAGCTAGAGCACTTGCAATGAATCCTGTCTTTCACGCAAGGACCAAACATATTGAACTCAATGACCACTATGTCAGAGATCTTATACAAGCTGGTACTGTTGATGTCGAGTTTATCTCTTCAACTCTGCAGCTTGCTGATGTACTTACCATAGGATTTCCATTTCCACTCCTTGACAGCTTAAGGTACAAGCTGATGCACTTCTGCAACACCTCTGCATAAGCTTGAGGGGGTGTATTAGGACAGTAAAAATAACAGGATAGTACTCAAACTTTTGTAAGAGGACGTGTTATGCACTTACTCTCTCTTATCTCTTTTCTGTTTTGTTTCTTCTTGATTTTGTTGTGTTATGTAGAGCTTATCTCTCAAGTGTTGTGTCATCAATGATAGGTCTCTATCCTTCTAGTTGTGATATAGAGTTCTATAAAAACTCTTGTAACATCTCTTTCAGAGATCATCTTTTAATATCAATACAGTTTATCACTTCTATCACATCTTATTAAATCCTTCAAAGCTTCACCTTCAAACAATGAGATTTTATTTTTCACCATTTTACGTTCTGTCCTGGCTCCACCATAAAATCACACTCAAGCTGGAATTCCATGACAGTATGACAGGATAAAAAGAGCCGCTCGCATTGTGTAAAAAGTGGCTACATTAAATTCGTCAAAAACTGAGGATAGAAGATCTTCCAAACCCATATTTGGATGAATACCTAATAGTTTTGGGCTAAAACATAAGAAAACATTAGATTGGACATAACAAATCCATCTTGCATAGGTCAAAGTAGCGGCATCTGATTTTCATAACATAGTTGCACGAATTTTCATAATAATTGATTGATTTAATTCGTGCAACAATTTTCATTTTTCAAATGATAATCGAGAGTATGAGAATTTTAGATCTTACTTCTTACACCAAACCCAAACTTGTGTCGTTGTGCGTATATTGCATAGTTGTGAACAGGAAGAGAAAAGAACATGAGAGTCTGAGATTCTTGGGTTCTTTCTAGACTTTGTCAGTATGGTGTTAAACATGAATGTTAACCATAACTTTAGTTCCCTTGCTAACTTTCTTTCCCATCAATGAAGTATCCTTGCAAACTTATTGAGGAATTGCTAGTGGTGCAATTGGTTTCATCCTCATTGTTTCTTTTAAAACAGATTGTAAATATGGTAATAATTTGTTTACATCTTCAAATTTCAGTATTGTGCGATTCTTGTCGGTTGTTGAATTCTTAAGCTCTTGATAAAGTTTCTTTTGAACAACTGGTTCGCATATTAAGAATTCTAGTACCCATGCAGTGGTTGAAGAAGTACTATCAACACCTAAAAGATAAGTGTAGTTGCAAGAAATCCTACAACCTACACCCAAGTAATAATCTAAAGAAAATTTAAGACATGATAAAAAATTCTCTAAGTTATTTCATTAAGAACATGAACATACACAAGATTCAATATGAAAAAACCCTAACTTGGAAGACAAATAATTTTTTCTCTCCTAACGGGAACTCTCAAAAAATATCTCTCTCTCATACAATGGCTTCTGGTGTCTTTTATAGGGGTTATAGATAGTGGAGGACAGCTAATAAAGCCCCTTATTTCGGATCTGAAAGGGCGATACTATCGCCCTATCTTGTGGCTATCGCGTTATTACCGCATTGATCCTCACATGTTTTGTGTGATTCTTGTGACGTCATCGCGCGCATCAGAAGTGGCATAGTAGACTTCTTATTTTCGCCTGTGACTTATGTTTTCATTATCTTCACCTTCAGCCATATGTTGATAAACGAGTTTCTCATGTTCCTATTGGTTGAGCGATATTTTGTATCCACATTTGGCCTCTTCTCGCATTGATCTTATCTGAAGGAGAGAGCGATATGAGAAGTCTTAATTTATCACATCAACCCTGTCTTTTCACATTCTTCAGATCTTCCAACACATCCCTGTGTTTTTCGCATGACCGTCTACACGTATTGACTGTCACTTTTTTCGATCGACACGTCCTCTATATTTTGCTCTTTTTGACCGGTTACTTCTTTTGATGGTTTTCTTAGCTTAATAAGTTTGAAGAAAAGATTTTTTTCGTTCCATCTTCTCTTTTCTTCTTCGTTCCTTTCTTCTTCTCTGTAAATCTTTTTTATCGTCCTAAAGTCCTCTTTAACGTTGATCTCTGTTTGATTCGATGGATTCACTTATGGGTTAGTAATTTCTTGTATTTGACATTGTTATGCTGTTTGAATCTCTGTTTTTCTTTACTTTGATTTTGAGTTTTCCCCTGTTAATGTTGTTGCTGATCTTTATCTTTCTGTTGTTGTTCTTCATCTCCTTACTCATATTCCCATACTTTTTACTCCTAGGGACACTGAGAAATCCTTTTCCGATAAACAGAAACTTGTTCTTAAGGTTGCTACAAAACCTTCTTCTATTCTGGCTCCGCCTAATCTGAAAGAAGGCGTACGTCTTTCAAAAGAGGAAGCCTTCGCCCAATAAAGAAGTAAGAAATACGTTTCCTTTAAGTTTTCGCCCTTAGCTGAAATAATATTATTGCCTCTTTTTCTTATCTATTTTATTGTATGAAGGATGACGGATGCAGTGATAATCGCAAGAAGCAAAGAGTCAAAAAATATCGTCATAGTGTTAAGGTTGATTCTACTGTTGAATTTCATGAGGTTGAGTTCTCTATTGCTGACGAGGTTGTATTGCCTCAGGTGTCAACTTCTCCCATTGTCGCCTCTGTTACTTCATCTGCTGAAACTCTCTTGTCTATATCTTTAGAAACAGGCGTTCACCACGTTGCTCCCTCAGCCCTGTTGGAGTTACAGAAAAACCCTCCTTCAAAGGATGTTATCGCCACTTCTTCACTGGATATCATCGCCTCTCCTCAAGTTACAGACATGCCGCCTACTCAAGCTGTAAGCATGACGCCTACTCAAGTTTTCAGTGAGACCCTTCTTACTAATAGAAGTGCACTGGAGGATGCTAACTCTGGGGTAGAATCGTGGATGAAGATTTGTAAGGCCTCTATTTTTTCCAATGATGACCCTTACTTATCTCAAGTTTGTGACAACCTCACAAAATTACTGTGCGATTCTCAGCCTAATGAACTGACCAGGCGTGATATTTTCTCTAGATTGGACCCAAGCATTCACCTCGCGCTTGACCTTTTGGTACACACTTCTCATTTCGTTTGCCTTTAGTGCTGTATTTTTATCGCTCTTATATTTTTTATCGCCTTCCCCTTAGGAGTCCCGTAGTTGCCTTATCCAAATTGAAGGTTTCGCTGATTATAGACGCATTATCAAAGATCTCTCCAGCAAGTTTCGAAGTTACAAGATCAAGTATCTGTTCTTAAAGGAGATCTTTTAACCGAGTCTACCGCAGCTGAAAGTCTTCGCATGCAAATCAAAGACCTCCGAGGTAACATTCTTTCTTTTACTCGTGTTCTTTGTTTTGTATTATCCTCGCTTTAAATTTATAGACCATCCGCATTCGTGTAAAGATTTAAATCAGAAGTGCGTCATGGAAAGATTTGAATACCAATATTCTGCTGAGGATGCTCGTATTGAGAATGAGAAGTTGTAGAATCGGTTGTGTCAATTAATCAATAACCATTCTTATATGTTAGACCAAATTGATAATCTAAATTGAGAATTTAAGTTTTTGCAATCAAGCTGATCTTTTCGTCTCTCAAGTAAACAACCTTTCTGGATTATGGTATAGTTCTTAAAAACTCTCTTTTATGAGTGACAAGGCGACGTTTACTCGTCAGTATCTTAAATTGCAGCAAACTTGTACTGCTCAAGAGGAATCTCACCGCGCTTTGAAGAGCCAATATGATAAGGAGGTGAAAAGGTTAAGATGTGAAAATGAGAAAATTATTCAAAGTAAGATAAAGGCTACTATAAGTAAGAATCATCTCCAGGAAGAGTACGTGTAGTTGAAGTCTTCATATGACAGACTATCTAAGGAGCATGAATCTCTTTCCCAATGCGATCATAAGATCAGATCTCGTCTTAAGGGCTTAGTTGGAGATGATTTTGATAAGTGTATGAGGGATTTGAAAATAGTAAAGTTGTTCTATCCCGTCATCTTTTCTCTCAGAAGGAAGGTAGTCACATCAGGCTGGCTGCCTTAACTTCTGCCTCAGTTTAAATTTTTATTGTTTGTTGATTATTTTATCGCCTTTTATTCATATGTTCGCATCTTTGTAGAATCTGACAAGTCACATGATACTGCCGTGAAGAAGTTGAAATCTGAACTTTCCAAGGCCCAGAAAGAATTGGTGAACGTGCAAAGTGAGCGCGATAATAACTCTTTGTCTAGGAAGAATGCTGAAGCTCGGGTGGCCCGGTTGGAGAGGAGGTGTTCTCGTCTTCAAAGGGTGATGGAGGTTACTGTGGTTAACACCAAAAAGAATGTTAAGCACGATCTCTTCGTCAAATCTAAGAATGTTGCTGATCAAATTTGCCGCGAGTATTCACTTACCCTTGTAAAGATGAATCCTCCCGCCGTTCTTGCTAATGAGGAGCTTTCTGAATCCGAAAGCGAGAGTGATGCTGAATGTGAAGATGAAGATGAAGAATCTCCTGTTCATCAAGGAAGACTTAAGGAAAGTGAAGTTGGTGGTGGGTCTGCTGGGGATGAGAATCCTTCTGGTGTTGATGATTCCTCACAAGGAAAGAGTGATCGATAAGATGATCATTGAACTTTTTCCTCTATCTTTTTGATTCTGGATAGATAACTGGGCGCTCCCAAGCTTGGGGGGCATTCTTTTTCTCCTTCTTTTTTGTTTGACTCCTCATTCCAGCGTTTATCTTTAGACAAAAACAAAGTACTACTATACTCTATTTATGTCAAGCGTTATTAATCCATAATCGTTAATTATGCTAAAATTTCATGATGTTTTTATGTGTTTGTTTTTGTCTTCAAAGGCGAATAACACTCATGTCTTTTGTTTTTATTCCCATACTTGCCTCTGTTCTTCGCCTTTGGAGCGTGAATTTGAACATATGAAATTATTTTTCTAAATTTGCATTGGGGGATAGGTTTGCCATATGTAACGGTATTTTGACTGTAACAAAAATTTGAATTCATACATGCCTCGGTCATTTTTATTTTTCCGCTTTTATCTGTTCGCACTTAATGGTTGTATCTTTGCTCTTTGTATATGATATTTCATCTTTCTTGGTCAAATCTTTTCGCACCATGTTTCTTCTTTCCCCTATCTATGCCTGTCTTGTGAATTTCCTATTTGCAAAGTAGTGTTAGTAACGGATTTATAGGTCCAAGCGGTGTTTCTTTTGAGGTATTATTATGCCTCCCTAGGTGGAGGTCTTATATAGCCTCCCCCTGTTTAGTAAGACTTATCCTTGCCCCAGGGTATTATTTGTGGTTTGGTGACGAAATCGCAGATAATTAATACCTTTGCAAGTAGTAATCCATTGATCCCGCCTTATCATTTTTTCGTATTATTGCTTCTGCAGGATATATTTGTGCAATAATGTGATAGGCCTAAGTACTCCCGTTAGTAAAAGCCCCATGACATTGCCGTCTTTGACACAATTCAGCTCCCTAATGGAGGGTGTCGTCCTTTATCTTCCCACTGACTTCCCCTTCAAGGAAGATTACCCTTAACGGGTTAGGTTGAGCTCTTCCCATCTAGTGATACCAATAGTCAGTTTTTTTCGTGACCCCTTATCCCTCCACCGATGAGGCTTATGGTTACGAGATCACACCCTAGGTGGGGTTTCTTGATGATCGAGTGTATCATAGTCAAGACTTGCTAAGGACGGCTAGGAACGCTCCAGACGCCCTAGGCACCCTTAGCTCAACCGTGTAATGGGGCGCCCTGATCGAGTTTCTACACTCCTTAAGAAAGAACTTATTTCCCTGATCTTTTGGCTCAGGAGTCTCTCCTGGATAGGCTTTCGTTTAGCCCCAACTTCTCCGTGACTCAGGTTCCAGGGAGGTATAGCTTTTCCCTGAGCCATGCATTACCAGGTTTTCCCCAATGGTGGCACGCATTAGGTCTTATCTATTTTTCCTTTTGCATTTATGCGAACTAGGATGCATGCCATCGTTGGATGCCTAACCTCCCTATTTAGAGGTTTTAATTCTTATTGCCTCCTATTAAGGTCTTATCATAAGGTCTTATTTTTTCCTTTTTCTTTTACTTGTTGTTTATTTAATAAGTTGGAGTATCGGGTATTTGAAGGGAAAATATTCCATTTTGCATTTACAACTCTAATAATTACATTGTAGAAATCTTTCTTCTTCGCTTTATTCGCTTACATCATCACTGTTTCCCTAAAGATAACATCTCTTCATTTTATCGCCTAAGGATAATATTTCTTAAGATATATTTTATTCCACGGGTGATCGAGTTTTCGCCCTACATCTCTTCCTTCATTATCTATTAACTCATATGCTCCATTTCCAATGACCCTTTTTATGATGTACGGTCCATCCCACGTCTTCTCCAACTTTCCATCCCCTCCTCTTTGGTAGGGAAATATTTCTCGCAGTACTAACTCATCGGGATGAAACTCTCTTTCTTTGACACGCTTGTTATATTCGCGTGCCAATCTGTTATGATAATTCTCCATGTGCTGCAACGCGATCTCTCTGTTTTCTTCCAAGTCATATAACTTTGATAGAATTAGATCTGTATTCAGGTTCTTTTCCCAGGCTTCTCTCTTGGTGGTAGGTATGATTACTTTTATTGGTAGTACCGCTTCTACTCCATATGTAAGGCAAAAAGGGGACATCCTTGTTGCCTCCCGCCTAGTTGTTCTGTAGGCCCACAAAGCATTATTTACCTATTCACACCATCCTTTATTATGCCCTTCAAGCTTATTTTTCAGTATATCAGCAATCGTATTATTTGTTTCTTCCGCCTTCCCATTCCTTTGTGGATACATGGGAGTTGATTTGCCACCTTGAATCTTAAATGCGTTAAATAACATCTCGATATTTTCGCCCTCGAACTGTTTTCCATTATCTGAGACTATTTTCACTTAGACTCCAAACCTACAAATGATATTTTCAAATATGAACGAGAATATATCGCAGTCTCAAATGTGATGGGTTGCCTTCGCCTCCACGAATTTCGTGAAGTAGTCTATTGCGACGATTTAGTATCTCCTTTGCTTGGTTCCTGTTATGAATGAACCTACAATGTCCATGCCCCATTTTGCAAATGGCCATACACTTGTTTTCGAACTCAATGGTGCTCCTGGGGCATGTATTCTTTTTCCATGGCGTTGGCATTCTTCACATCGTCTGGATACCTCCTTTGCGTCTCTATGCATGTACGGCGAGAAATATCCTTGCCCTTTAGTTTTATATGCGAGTGATCTTGCCCCCCTATGGTTACCAGCATCTCCATAATGGATTGCTTTTAATATCTCAATTCCTTCCTCCCTTGTTAGGCATCTTAATGAGGGTCTGAGAAATGATTTTCGGTACAACACTCCATATCTCAATTCATAATTGGTGGCTTTGCTCCTGATTTTATGCCTGTCTCTTGGCAGATCTCCTTTTTCTAGATACTGGTGGATGGGTATTCTCCAATCCAATCTTCCTTCTTCTGTATTTTCTTCTTGGTTTTCTAGGACCATCACCTATGTATCCTTTTCATGTTTATTGATTGAAGGTAGTAGTAGCGTTTCTATCTTTACGTATCTGACGGTGGGGTCTGTCATCATGGAGGAGATGAATGCTAACGCGTATGCAAATCGATTGTTCTTCCTACAGATGTGTCTCCAAGCTATTTTGGTTATCTTTGTGGAGAGCTCTTCGACAAGCTGTTTGTACTTTTGGATAGATGGTTCATTCGTGCTGTATAGTCCTTGTATTTGTCGAATGACAAGCTGTGAATCGCTAGTTATTCTTATGTCCTCCAATTTCATTTCGATTGCTATTCATAATGCATGTACCACTGCTTCATATTTGGTTTCGCTATTTGTCGATGCGAACTCCAATCTAAATGAGTGCACCATCCTTGCTCCTTTTGGTGAAATGAATACGATCCCTATTCCTTTCCCTTCTCCATTGGCAGATCCATCCACCAATATTTCCCATCTCCTTGGATTGTGCTCTGTTAACAAGTCTTTTGGATTTCCTTGTTCCTCATCTATGTCCATCATATCTTTTACCTCTTCGTCTTCTTCTAATGGAAACTCAGCCATGAAGTCTGCAATAACCTGTGATTTTGATGAGGACAAGATTTCATATTTTACTCTAAATTGTTCAATTTGTGCATTCCATCGCTCCACTCTCCCTAATATTTTTGAGTTCTTTAACACGGATTCGATTGGGATTCTAATCAGGACTCTAATCTCGTGCGCTTTAAAGTAAGTGTGGATCTTTTGTGTTGCATATACCAGCGCTAGAATGAGCTTTTCAATTTTGGTGTAGTTCTTCTCCGTAGATCTGTACGTTTTGCTTATATAATAAATAGGCTTTTCCACTCCTTCATCTAGGATAAGCAATACCACACTCAATGCGTATGGTGTTGATGCAAGATATATTAGCAATTCCTCTACTGGTTTAGGTTTCTGCAAAATAGATAGATTAGTCATAGTCTTTTATATTTTGTAGCGCCTATTCACATTCTGGTGTCCATTCAAATTTAGTCCCCTTTTTTAAGATGTTGAAAAAATGTTTGCACTTGTCTGAGGAGCGCGAAATAAACCGTCCTAATGAAGCGAGCAATCCATTAAGCTTTTGAACATCTTTCAATGTTGCAGACGAAGGCATGTCGCGTACTGCTTGCACTTTATCTGGATCTACTTCTATTCCTTCTTTTGACACAATATAGCCTATGAATTTTCCTGATGGTACTCCGAAAATGCATTTTTCCGGGTTTATCTTCATCTTATACTGACGCATTTGCTCGAATATCTCTTTCAAGTCTTCGACGTGGTCTTTTTCTTTTTTACTTTTTACTAGCATATCATCCACATAAACTTCCAATGTCATGTGCACCCATCTTGAAAATATTTTTTCCACCATCCGCTAGTATGTCGCGCCCGCATTCTTCAACCCAAATGGCATTCTTGTATAGAAATATAGTCCTCGCGGCGCAAAGAAGTCTGTGTGTTCTTGATCCTCCTCTGCTAGAGCTATCTGATTATACCCTGAGTATCCATCCATGAGCGATAATATCTCACATCCTTTTGCTACCTCCACCATCTGGGGTATGTTTGGGAGAGGAAAGTTGTCTTTTGGGCACCCTTTGTTTAGGTCACTAAAGTCGATGCAGATCCTTATCCCTTTATTCTTCTTTGGTACCACTACCATGTTAGCAATCCATACTGGGTATTTTGCTAGTCTAATGATTCCTGAATCAAGAATTTTTCGTAGCTCCTCCTCCACCTGTGGATGATGCATCTCTGCTATGTTTCTTATTCTTTGTTTGAATGGCTTTATGTTGGGGTTGATGTCCAACCTGTGGCATGCAACTGATGAGTCCATACCTGGCATTTCTTCCATGATCCATGCGAATACGTCTTGATATTCGTGCAATAAGATTATTACTCTATTTTCTTCTTTCTCCTCCATTTTGGTTCCGATTTTCAATATCTTTGGCTCTTCCTCCGTCCCTATGTTTATTTCCTTTGTTAATTCAGCTGCTGCAAAGTTCGCCTTTGGTTCTCCTAATGGTGATGGCTCCTTTACTTCGCGCATTGATTCTCCTTTCATTTCTGGGATCTCACTTGGTATTCCTTTTCCTTCTTTCGCCCTTATTATCACTACACCAAATCCAGGTTTTTGCAAAGTTTCGTTTCAAAATTTGCAACGGATATAAACGTGGCATACATTTATCCGTTGCTGATAACAAAAGATACGTTGCACTAATCCAAAATAATAAAAAGAAAAAGAGAAACTGGGATACGCTTGTATTTATTAATAGAATGGAGGGCTTAAATGTCTTTTAGAAACTTATTATCCTCTCTTTTTCTTCTATTTTCATTTACTGTATTTTATCTCTCTCCGTCTCTCATCGAGTTCTCCTCCTCGGTCCCATTTTTTTTTCTCTTCTAACCCTTAGATGGAGATCTGCGAAAACAAAACCAAGCTTGCAGAAATCAAAACCCATTTCTCCTAAACCTAAATCTCCTAAATCAAAACTCATCTTTCGGAAAACAAACCTAATCTTTCAATAACTCACCCGAACCCTAGATGTCGTTGTCTTCTCTAAAGTTAAATGATTCTGTAAGGTGTGTTTGATTCCTACCTGAAATTTCTTTCTGTAGTGGTGAACTAATGGATCCTGCAGGGTATAACCCTAATCGTGTTTTTTTTTTTTTTTTTTTGTTATTATTTCTTTATTTTGACCTAATTCTATGAATAACATCTTTTGGTAGGATTTCGTAATTTTTGTTTTTGTTTACTGTAATTGATGGAGGTTTAATATATGGGTTTCCTTTTGAATTCAGTTTAGTGGTGATGTGGTGTTGATGGGTTTGCTTGTGAAAGTGGGGTATGCAGTGTTGCTTAAGAGTTGGTGGTGTGGTATGTGTTGTTGATGGTATGAAATCAGGTGCTGGTAGTGTGTTGGTGTTGCAGATTTTTGGGTTTAGTTGGTGGTGGTGCCTCATTTGCTTGGTGTTTGTGATAAAAAAGCCTTGGCTCTTCTATGAGAATGGGTAGTGGTGATGGTGAATATTTGTCATTTTGTGTGTCTTCAATTGCTTCTGTTTGTACTTCAATTTTGATCTTTTATCATTTTGTGTCTCTACAGTTGAATATTTACCTTTGCTTTAGGGGGATGTTGTCGAGGTTTGTCTCTTGTATCATAGCCTTTTTAAGATCTATGGATGTTTAAACTCAGAAATGGATATCTAAATTCTTTTTGGTTGATCTGCTTTGTTTGGGTTAATCATTTTTTTTTTCTTTTTGGGTTTTTATGTTTTTGATTCATGGGTTTTGTAAATCCAGCAGTAAAGGTTCGAGTGGATTTCTTAATGGAAACTTGTTTCCTGGGAGGTCAATTCATGCAACTTGGTAATAAACTTGTAGTTCATAATGTTTTGTTTTCTTGCTTGAAGTTGGGTTGCACCAATACTTGTAAGGCATGTCCGTGTCAGAAATGTATTATGCCAGGTACCGACACTTATTGCATTTGTTAAATTTAACTGTATCAATGTATGCGAACAATCATGATACTTGCAGACTTGTTTTATGCACATCTTATTGCTGGTGATTATGATACGGCATACATATGTGCATTTGTAGTATCAAACATTACTAGTTCATATTTGTATTTGGCTTTAGTGTTAAAAGCCTGATGAACTCTTTGGTCACCATCTGGTTTGCCAAGATCTGTAGTTATTGTCATTTCTCATTATGTATGATTTTGAATTTAGTGGACTTTTTAAATAAATATTCATAAGTTACTGAAGTGGTTTCTTTTTCAGTATCCAACAGGTGGAGTTTTTTAGGTTTAAGGGGTCCATGGGTGGTTTCTTATCCTATAGGAGGTTTAAATGCAGGGACCCCTCAAACAGAACACTTTTGAAATTTTCATGAGTTGGTTAAATACCACTGCATCTGCCCTTGTGCTGCTTTCTTGGTCTTATGTTGTATGTGCATCTGCCCTTGTGCTTCCTTCTTGGTCTTATGTCGTATGTGCATCTGCCCTGGTACTTTCTGTTGTACCACCAGGGAAGAAGGCTAATGAAGAAAGATCACCTCACTCTAGAGCCAGGTAATGCGTCGTAAAAAGTCCCAGATAATATACTGAATTAAATTTTATTTTGTAGGAACCACTGTGATTTGCAGTTTGACATGAATATGTGTAGGAGAGAAGGTGCAAAATGTCTCATAGATGACACCTTAAGACATTCATTTTATAATAGGCGTGCTCCTGTTAGTAATTCATTTTATTCCCCCAACTCGGGGAGAAGACAGTCACTTGGTGAAGGTTTGGAAAGTTGTCTGTTTTTACCAGAGTTCGCCCAACTCAAATGGGTCTTTCGTTGAATATTACTATATTAGTGACATTCTAATTTTTGACTTTTGCTGATTGCTAAAATCTATTTAATCTGCCAATCTGGTATTTCAACATGTATGATCTGGTCATTTACAGCAGCTGCTGCATTATTTATGATCTGGTCATTTATATTTTATGTTGTCTTAATCATTTGAGGTTCAGTTGCTTCTGGAGAAATAAAACTATCCGGAGACAGATTCATTCTTTTTGTTTGGACAGTTTGGTATATCAGTTTGATCCTCCGTAAGTTATAACTTGTTCTTATTCTTATAGGTTGTTTTTCATGTAACAGATTCTTGGATCTAATCATGTTTGTTGACTACCCTTCGTCAGTCAAGTGAATTGTAGGAGATAGGTTACCAGTATTCACAATCAAGAAGGATCGTATTGAAATTGGACCTGATGTAAGTATAAATTGTAGTTATAGTGTCTAATTATAAAAATTAAGTTGTATTTTGAATGGTCAGCGAGGGAACTCAAATTACTGATGCAAGTATGAAAGTCCCCTGGCCAATTACCGATAAGGTACTGCTTATGTGGGTTTTCCTTTGCAGGCTAGATATATTAAAGAACAGAAGATGCAAACGAATTGGCTACTTAGTGTCTGCAGCAAAATATGCTCGGAGCAGAAGTTTCTTAATGATCGATCATTGAGATGTTTCTAAACCAAACTGATGGAAGTATAAGCGGTACGTTTAAGAAGTTATGTCATTCAGATCCGAAATGTATATTAATGACTACCTTACATATAAGGAGTTATGTCATTCAGAATTTCCTTGAAGGCAAGACTTCCGCATTTCTACAAATTTGATTGCAAGTTTTTTACACTTGTTTTTGGGTAATAACTTTTAAAGTGTCCTCTTCAAATTATCTTTCATATATAATGATAGGGATGTGAAAATAGTGGACTGGAAAACTCTGATGAGATTGTGTTTTGACATAATCTGGATGCATTGGGTTTAAACCCTTTTCTTAGGGACAAAGCTCTTGCACAAGCTCTAACTTTAATCAGGAGTTCATTTGTTGCAGAGGAAAGACCTGCAGGTAGTTCCCTTTAACTTTGAGATGCAACTTCCTGGATTCATTGATCATTTCATGAAACACTTCCTTTTAATTGTGCAGGACCTGCACAGGTCTTTTCGTTGCCTTGGTCCATTCAACAAACACAAGCTTCAATTCTTAACTGGAGTCTCTTCTCTCAAGTGTGACAGGCAAGCCATGTCCACATTCTGGTGGCCTTGTAAAACAGGTTGTTTACTCAGTAGCTCACTGTGTTGACCTCTGCCTTGCTGCTGGTGACCGTAAGTGGATCTACAATAGAAATGCTTATGTACTCGTGTTTTCTTTTCTGTGTGTGATGTACCAGGATTATATATGTATATGGGAACTGTATATGCAGGTGTATGAAATTATGATATTCAAATTTATTTTATTATTTGAAACTGGCAAAATGGAAAATAATTTTTTTTATATTCTAATTTTTGGTTTGCAACGGAAATAGATGTTGCTTAAAACCAGCAGTACGTTGCATTAATTCTAATTTAAGCAACGGATACAGCAACCCCAACCGTTGCTTTAATTAATTTTAAGCAACGAATGTAAACGTTGCAAAAAAATTGTGCCGCCATGTGGGCAACGTCCATAAGCGTTGTGAAATACTTAGGATTCTTAATTAAGTAGGTCCTGAATTTCTCCTCCTTTTTTGATTCTTTCGCCTTTCTCCATCGATCTTTTCGCTTTTTTGCTCGCCCTTCATAATTTCGCACATCTGCTTGAATGCAAGTCTTCCCGATGTTGATATCGCCCCTTACTTCTCCTATGCCGCTTGGCATTGGGAAGCGCAAGCATTGATGAAATGTTGACGCTACACCCTTTATCTCGTGTACCCATGAGCATGTTGTAAGGTGATTCAATGTCCACTACACAAAATGTGACCTGCGTTTCTATCTCCCCTAGAACAATGTTCATGATGATTTCGCCTTTGGGTTTTGTTACCACACTGTCGAAGCCGTCAATGTTGTATGTTGGTGAGGTTAGCTCCGCATCGTTGTATCCCATACTCTTAAAAGCATGGTAGAATAGTATGTCCACCGAGCTCCCCGTATCTATTAAACCTTTATCTACCGCCCATTCTTCTTATTTTTTCGCGCTTTCCTTTTTTCCTTTTCGAGTTCGCTTTGTGGTTAAAGTGACAACCAGTGGATCTGCACGCGTTTAGCTTCCCTCTGGTGCATCTTCTACAGTAAATGTTATTCGTTGTTTGTCCCATTCTCTCAGAGGCGATACTTCGTCTACAATCATTATCTTCCTCCCTTCATAGTCGCGTTTGTGAATCCGCCCTGTAATACCTGCATGAAATCCTGCAACAGTCACAAGCTGAATGTGTTATCGAATTACATTGTATACGCCTGCTTCCTTCTTTTACTTCGATTTGTTGTGGTTCTCTTGCTGGTCTTGACTTCTTTGTTGTTGTTGTCATCACTTTTGCTCCTTCCATCCTGTGTAATTCCTTCTCTATATGTTGACGTTTCTCCTCTGCTTGTGGATCTTTCGTCTGTTAATCTTTTAGTTTCAATATTTACTCTGAAATTTTAATAAAAACTCCAGAAACTACCAGGAAACTTGTAAAAGCGATAATCAATCATGAAAACTAAAAGAACTACTACTGAGGATTTCTTAAAGAAGAGTCAAATTCTTTTTAAAATCTAGAATTCAGAGAAGTATCCAATCTGCTCAAAAGAATGACAAACTTTAAGTATTTGTAAAACAAAACAAACGAAAACAAACAACTCTAAACCATTTTGAAAACAAATCACAGGTGAGGAACATCCCTCTCACTCATCCACGCTGTTTCTATGCGCCAAAATGTAGTTGCAGGAAATCCTACAACCTAGACCCAAGTAATTATCTAAAGAAAATCTAAGACATAATAAGAAATTCTCTAAGTTATTTCATTAAGAACATGAACATACACAAGATTCAATATGAGAAAACCCTAACTTGGAAAACAAATAATTTTTTCTCTCCTAAATTTCTCACGGGAATTATCATAAAAGATCTCTCTCTCTCATACAATGGCTTCTGGTGTCTTTTATAGGGGTTATAGATAGTGGAGGACAGCTAATAAAGCCCGTTATTTTGGATCTGAGAGGGCGATCGATACTATCGCCCTATCTTGTGGCTATCGCGTTATTACTGCATTGATCCTCATATGTTTTGTGTGATTCTTGTGACGTCATCGCATGCGTCAGAAGTGACGTAGTAGACTTGTTATTTTCACCTGTGGCTTATGGTTTTCATTATCTTCGCCTTCAACCATATGTTGATAAATGACTTTATCGCGTTCCTATTGGTTGAGCGATATTATGTATCCATAATAAGCTTCATATATAGCGGATATGATAACTTCTTCATGGTAGTTTTCTGATTTAAGAAAATGCAAGTAAGTGTTAGTAGGATGTTTTTACATATGAAAAGGATGCACCAATATATCACTCTTCTTTTTACTTCTTCGGCACCTATGTAAATGATTTAAATGATTTCCATTCATTGTTCTTGTTGTTTCTGTATTCTTGCTTAATTATTGTCTTTTTGCTTCTTGCTCAATTATTGTCTTTTTTTTTTCTTTTCTTTTTTGTTATTCTGTTGCTAGTGGCATATGACATATCCGTCAGAAAGGTAAGGAGGATCAATAAGCAAGTACTGAGTTTTTTTTTTTTTCAGACCTGCGATCCACATTGAACCAATAATGTGTTCGTAACTTTTCTCTGAATTACCAACAGTTTTATGAGAAGATATATTAAACACGAGGTACTGCGTTTGAGTAAGTCCACAGGCCACCCGAACACGATGAAGCTTCATTTAGTCAAATCAAAGATTAATAAAACAAGGGGCTTTTGATAAAGTACCCCGTTTTATTCAAAAGGAAAATTCCATCCAGTTAAGTGCTAGGTGGCAGTTATATTTTCTATAAAAAGTCATATTTACCCCTGGATTACATCTCCTTGGTGGGGAGGGTAAATGATCGGACGATCCTGAAAACGGTGTAACGATCCTGAACCGGACTCGACGAACCTGAAAGCGTTGTCACGATCCTGAACCAGGCTTGACGAACTAAAAAATGTTGTAGAAGGTCGATTTTCTACCAACTAAAAACCCCAAAACACTTGAAATGATGAACCCTTTTTGGGAAAAGATGTAGCGAACCTGAAAGCGGTCTAACGATCCTGAATCGGGCTTGACGAACCTGAAAAATGAGGTAGAAAATGAATATGGCATAAGTAAAGGGGTAAATATGTAAAGTAAACTAGTCTCAACTAACACTAGATGGAAAAACTAACTGTGGGGGCACTTTAACAAATTTCAAAATATCGGGAGTATTGAAACCTATTATTGGGGCGTCACATAGATTCCTAGTGACTAAAAAGATGGTTACGTGGTGTCTTGATGCAATATCAAATGTCTAAGTTACCCTTCATCTAAAATCAAAACCTAATTCTAATTCAAAAATTTCCTCATCTTCTTCTTGTAAACTTCCTCTCCTTCATCAAGCATGAATCCTTACATTTTTTTTTTAATTAAACCTTCGTCGTCTTCGATTAATCGTCGATTCGAGGAACTTATAATCATCAATTGAAATCTCTATAACCACAACCAACTAACTAGACATTAGAATCATGGGATATTAGGATTAAATTGGTTGAAATCAGGGGAAAAATTAGGGTTGCATGTTTACTTACGGTTAGATTTTATTAGTTTCCTAACCGTAATATTGTTTTCTAAAACTGTTATGGTTGGGTCTCACTCTCGTAAAACCTAAGCGTAAGAAATTACAATAATTTTATAAGCTTTTAAATGGATTTACGGTTGGGATCGATTTCAAATAAACCAACCGTAAATTTGCTACGATTTTTTTTTTTTAACTAACCGTAAAAAATACTGTGCATTAGTAATTTATTTGTATGTGTACTAATCTTTGTTTACTGGAGTTGAGACAACATGAAATACCATATATATAGTAGCAGATCGTTCATATATAGGAAAATAACGAGAAGATTTGTTTAGATTTTTTTAGGAAGAATAAGTAGAGATTTGTTTAAAATATCTCAACTTCTTGGATATGTTGAGATATTTTAGGAAGGATAATCACCTCATAGATTTACCTAAATAAACTATAAACGTTCGATCTAAACACGAAAAACTCCGAGTTTCCATTAACTCGCAGAGTTTAGTTACCAAACTAAACTAAAAGCTCTTTGATTAGGAATTTTCAAAAATTTCTTTGTTTTCAAAAATTATTATACCAAATACGGAAGGATAGTTTTAGACTTTTAGTTACGGTAGGAGAAGAGAGAATTATTTACGGTTGGTAATATAAAACCAAACCTGGCCGTGAGAAGACTTACGTTATTTTATTATTATTATTTTTTTGTTACCCAATTGTAACTGTTTATTTATTTATTTAAATTTGTTTTCCCAACATTTCTTCAGTTACGGTTAGGAGTTCATTGTCACTAACCGTAAACTTATCTTACGGTTGGTTATGAAAGGAAAAAATCCAACCGTAAACCTCTCAGAAAAGCAAAAATATTATATTTTTCTTCCCCCAATTTTTTTTAACCTCTAACTATAAATTAAAATCACTAATCTAATCTATATTAATACTAATCAATATAATTAGTTAATCTAATCAAATTATCAACACTAATTGAATAAGGGTTGTTTAGTCATTATGAAAATATTTTAGATATGGGGTTTTTTAAAATTACTAATTGGTGGCCCGTTTTTGTCTTATTATTGAAGTCTCTCTATTGGAATGTGAAGCCCCAATAATAGGTTTCTTTTTTTTATGGGTACCAAGAAAACGGGGTATTTTATCAAAATAAAAAAACCAGTGCCATTTTTCTTTATGTCTTTTGATTTTTTATTCATAAAATTTTGGGCCCCCTAAAATTTTAACTTTCTCGTCTCGTTCTCAATTGGTAAATTAGCCAACATGTTACAGTCCGCGGACATCAAACTCAAAACCAATTGGCAATGGTGGAGAGGCCCTAAAGATTATAAACCGCAGGATCTTAGATAAAATCCCAGACAATGTGGTACTAATAATCTCAACACAACACTATCATTTGCATACTACGTTGGGGTTAGGCTCCCTGTTCAATATTTGTGGATACATAGAAGTGTCACGTACTGACGTCCGGTTTGTTGAATTCTGCTTTAACCTTTGGTGCAAGTCTTATTATCTCCTGCTTCCCTTGGGTTGACAAGCTTACTTATATCCATCTAAGATAACTCAATTTCTACATATCCAGAAGAAAATGACATGAAGAAAACGTCGAGACGGATGAAAATTGTTCTAGATAGATAAGTTGCTCGTGGGATAGATATAGTCCCACGCGTATAAGCAAACCAACAAAGATATCATCCAACGGATTCCTCGTGCTTTAGCACTTCTTCATCTACTTTTCCTACTTAGAGATTACTTGCCACGGTAGTTTTTCTTCTTCTTTTTGGCCGGTACTTTTGCCGCCGGTACAGTTGATCACCGATCCATCAACTGTTTACTTCTTTGGACCAAAATTTAAATCATTTATTATGGCATATTATTTTCAATCATTTTTGTTTATCTTTCTTCTACTGAAGCAGTTCATCCCACGAGATGTAGTAAGTAGCATCCCACGTTCCCACGTGCCCAACTCAAAAACGTCTTTGTTATCTCACTTATGGAATGAGCTATTTAAATTTGAATTCATTCCAATTTAAGTAGTAATGGTTTTTTGTCTTTCTCAGTGTTGATTTCTAAACTTCTTCGACAGCAGTCCAAACACAACAATATATCTAAGCAAAGTGGTCTTCATTAGAATTTAATACTCCCTCCGTCCCGATTTAGATAAAGGGTAGGTATTTTCACGCAGATTAAAAAAAAATAAAGAGAGTAAAAACTTTTTAAATCTACCCTCATTAATAATTCCTAAAATATTGAAGTCTTTAGTTTTTAATTCCTAGATTCTAGTGTAAATTTAGAATCTATTGAATTGTTTAAGAATTTCATTTTGGGAAATTGAATTTACACAATATTTTATATTTGTATATATGATTCCAAAGTAGGGACAAATCAGAAAATTATTGAGAAAAATATGAAAACCTTCAAGTAATATGATACTTATAAAAAACCTAAAACCTTCATCTAAAATGGAACAGATGGAGTAGTAGTATTTGTCAGTGCATATTTCTTTGGAGTTGGTTTGTTTCTTGACTTGTATTTTGGTTGAAGAAAATTTCCTCATTTGACTTGAGACTTTTGGTGTTGTTCTCTGAAAAACCTTTCATTTCGTCTCTTTGAGGGAGTGTGGGAGTAGTAGCTTAGGCTTGGTATAGCTTGACAACAACTTCATCTCTCTCGGACCATGCATGTATCACCATCAATCGAGTAGTTTCTATTTAATATTTTGTAATTTAACGTTTCGTATTTTCCTTAATTTGGTAGAATTGATGATGAATGTGTCTGTGGCTGCTTTCCTAGTACCAGTACCAAGATCTTATCATTTATTTACGTAAATTTCAAGTGTAAATAAGAATATTTCGATTATTATGATTGATATTACCATAAGATGATAGTTACATTTTATAAACGTAAGTTGATTTTTGGAAAAATGATCTTAATTTTCATGGCCAAGAGTTATTTATTGGAACGAGATGAACTACTATAGTTCACCACGCAAGGCTTATAGACACCCCAAAAGAAAAACCAAGGTAAGTCGGTGTCCACCGAGAAAAGGGAGTTGTAGCATTTTTGGAGGCAGAGTCAAATTGCAGTTAAGCTTAAGATTTTGGTCAAAAATTTCATCATTTGATGGAGTATAGAGAAAAAGAAGTTTTTAAGTCTGACTGACCAGGTAAGTGTTCTTTAATTGGAAACCTATTATTACGGCGTCACATTCTAATAGAGAGGTTTCGTTAATAGGACGAAAACAAGTCACCCGTTAGTAATTAAAAAAAAATCATATCTAAAGTATTTTTATAATGACTAAACTACCCTCGGTTAGTTAATGTTAATTATTTAATTAGCTATTAGATTAATGAATTTCTTATATACTTAGTGAATAAACTAAATCAAATAAGATGTTAGTTTTGGTGGAAGAAAAATAGAGGGAATATTATTCTTTTGGGGATTTTTTTTCAAAACCCTAGATTTTGATTCATCAAAGTGAAGAAATTAGTGACTGAAAATAATTAGGTATAATCCAACTTAGCTCCGTTGTCGTTTTTATTGTCAAAAATTGTTAGAAATACGTCAAAATTTTGGATTTTTTAAGCTTCTTGGGACGATTTACGGTTAGGTTATGATGTAATCCTAGCCGTAACTGGTTAAAATTGGGAAGACCCCAATCATAAACCAGTTACGGTTGGGTTTTAGTTTTCCGGGATCAACCGTAGACAAGTTATGGCTGAAGTTTTCATTTCTCGTATCCAACTGTAACTAAAACCCAATAGTAACCAAGTAACTAAAACCTAAACGTAACTAAAACCTAACCGTAACTAAACCTAAAAGTAACTAAAACCCAACCGTAACTAAAACCCAACTGTAACCAGAACCCAACCGTAACTAAAACCCAACCGTAACTAAAACCTAACCGTAACCAGAACCCAAAAGTAACTAAAACCTAAACGTAGCTAAAACCCAACCGTGATTAAAACCCTTAAGGAACTACAACCCAACCGTAGCAAATTCAAACCAAACCGTAACTAATTCATAAAAGCTTGAAATTGTTGTTAACCATGTATATTTACGTATAGCTTTTCCGAGATTCGATCCCAACCGTAAAAATATTTACGGTTAGCAACCTAGCCCTAACTACACATGAATTTATTTATTTTTTGATTTTACGGTTAGGAGTTCTTAGTTAGCTAACCGTAACTGGTTTTGCAAACCTAATTTTTCTACATATTTCAATAATTCAAATCATTTCAAACACAAAACAGGGAAAAAATAGATGTGTTTTGTCGAATTAAACCAGTCGAGGAAATTGAAATTGTGCGCCGGTTTCATCTTGGTTTTCTTGAATTGATTATCAATTTTTCACTGGGTTGTTGATTATCACGATTAGGAGAAGAGATGGGAAAAAAATGATTTTGATTTTAGTTTTTTATTGATTAGGTTTAAATAGATGAAAGGGTAATTTATACTTTTTAAATACCTTTTGGACATCCCCTAACCAACTAAATAGACATTAGGATCATGAGTGAAGCCCCTCTATTGGAATGTGACGCCCCAATAATAGGTATCTTTAATTGGGAAACCGACTCTTAAATACTATTATAGACAATGCTAAAAACGTAAAGTTAATCAAATTCATTTTCATAACAATAATTCTTAGCCAACCGGAATTCTCTTGGGACAAATCATGCTCCAAACTTCATTGTTAGTTAATTTTAATTTACACACCCACACCCCGTGAAAATTTAACATACACAGTTTAGACCAAGGTATTTCCAACAACAAAAAAAAAACTACGAGTTTTTTCCCGTAGGTTTTTATTAAATCACTTTCTTTATAAAATACTATCCAGAATAGTATTCTCTGCGACATCGTAATGTAATAAAATCTTATACTATATCTATTACTATTATAAAGGGAAGAACCCTTAGGCACTGTTCATGAACAGTGTTTTGAAGCTGTAAATTTTGGATTTCCAAATTGCCCCTTTTTCATGGCCACACAAATTATGTGTTATAAATAAAAAATGAGGGTATATTGATAATTATAATTTAAACTTAACAATACATGCAGTGGTTATATATCCCAGTCCCTTGATAAAAGTGACGGGCTCATTTCCAGATATGCACGTGCAGAACAATCTTGTATGAACAAAAGAAAACCCAAAAGAGATACAACCAATCCACTTCAAAAACGGAATCCTATATTAACCTACAATTTCTCCCCACAAATATCCTAGGATAAAAAGACAGTAAGGATCCAATTTACAATTTACATATTCAAATGCTAGAACAGTTGGTCAAGGCCATTGGCTCCCCTATTCGGAAGGAAGTTGGGCACTACTCCTTCAAAAGCAGCCGGGTTTCTAGTTGTAGGTAAAAATCCCAAAAACGGGACCCACATTCTTGCCTCATCGACCATTTTTAGAAAGAAAACTATTCCAAGAGCCTCTATGGCGGCAGGAGGACCTACATTTAAGTACCACTACCTGACCTCTCAAGTTGTTTTTTTAGATATCAATCCAAACATCCTCAAGATACGTATGATAGGCGGCATTTGGTCAATCTTTTGGTGCTTAATATCAAAAATAAGAATAAAGAAATCTAGTATACTACTGATTCTGTGAACTAGGAACTTTTGTCAGTCAAGATTCAAGACATATATCATCGATTATTAAATTCCCAAATACATTTTGCTAGTACACAAATTTTGTAATCTTTCGCGCAACATATCCCTATAAATTACGGCATCTAAAGAAGCAGAAGAAGCAATTAATCTTCAACCTCAATAATCTTCTCTTCATTCATCTTCTTTGTTAGAGCACTGTTCTTCTAAAATGGAGGAGACTTTTTGGTTGATAACTTGTGGAGTGGTAGTAGCATTTGCATTAGCAAAACTACTATTCGGCAAGAAATCATCTCTGTCCACAATGGAGTGGCCAGCAGGTCCAAAGACGTTGCCCATAATTGGGAACCTTCATCAATTAGGAGGTGAAGCATTTCATGTCTGTTTGGCAAACTTGGCCAAAGTATATGGAGGTGTTTTTACCATATGGGTTGGCAGTTGGCGTCCGTTTATTGTCATAAGCGACGTTGATAAAGCTTGGGAAGTTCTTGTTAACAAATCTTCGGATTATTCAGCTAGAGACATGCCTGATATTACTAAAATCATATCGGCGAACTGGAAGAATATTTCTCATGGTGATTCTGGTCCGTTTTGGCATAATTTAAGAAAAGGTCTTCAAGGTGTTGCTTTAACTCCTTTTAATGTTGCGGCTCAACATCATTTGCAAGAAAGGGACATGCAGAATTTGATCAAATCCATGAAAGAAAAGGCGTCGCAGAAAAATGGGATTTTGAAACCACTTGATTATGTTAAAGAAGAGACTGTTCGGTTACTAAGTCGACTCATCTTCGGTCAAGAGTTCGTCGATGATGATTTCGTTGTTGGTATGCATCAAGCACTCGACGAGTTAGTAAGTATAAGTGGGTATGCAAGTTTAGCTGATGCTTTTAAATTTTGCGAGAATCTACCAAGCCATAAGAAAACTATTCGAGCAGTTCACGCCATCAAAATTCGGTTCGATAATTTGATTCGTCCGCATATCGTCTCAAATCCTCCAACAAACACTTACTTACATTTTCTTTTATCTCAAAATTTTAGTGAAGATGTTATAATTTCTGCCATTCTTGAAGTTTATGACTTAGGTGTTGACAGCACTGCATCAACAACAGTTTGGGCTCTGACGTTTCTAGTTCGCGAACAAAAGATTCAGGAAAAACTATACCGCGAGATCAATAACGTAACCGGAGGGAAAAGACCAGTGAAAGTTGAAGATTTGAACAAATTGCCATATTTGCAAGCAGTGATGAAAGAAACAATGAGGATGAAACCCATCGCTCCAATGGCAATTCCTCACAAAGCCTCAAAAGATACTTCTTTAATGGGTAAAAAGATCAACAAAGGTACAGTGGTAATGGTAAACCTTTACGCTATTCATCATAATCCTGCCGTTTTCCCGGAGCCATATAAGTTCATGCCGGAGAGATTCCTAAAGGATGCGAACAGCGATGGAAGTTTGGGTGATATTAAGAAAATGGAGAGTTCATTGTTAGCATTCAGTGCTGGTATGCGAATCTGTGCAGGAATGGAGCTTGGTAAGCTACAATTAGCCTTCGGTCTTGCAAGTTTGGTTAATGAGTTCAAATGGGATTGCGTTGCTGAAGGGAAATTGCCTGATCTAAGCGAAGAACACTGTTTCATTCTGTTGATGAAGAACCCACTTGAAGCCAGAATTACTCCTCGTATCCATTAATTATATATTTCCGGTCCGCAGTCGGGTCAAAATTTGAATTGCTGGCGTCAACTTTTTAACGCATGCAAAGGTGTGATGGCTGGGTTTGGTTTTATGCATGCATGATAAGCTGTAATCTCTTTTGAGTCTGTTGGTTTGAATAAACAAGAATATCAACTACTTTTTATGCTTTGTTTTTATGTTTGTTGCTTAGGACTTTTGTGTGTGCATGCATTTTGTACCTACCTACTTAGTAATTACCATCATTTTGTCCGGTGACCCAAATGTTGTTGCATCTTGCATCTTACACGCGAGAGTTCCGGCTTTCTCCGTTTGGCCGGGGCCCAATTGGCTGAACAGTTTCAAGCTTCAAATAAATTTTGTATAGGCTACCATGCAGCGACGGAACCTGGATTTATGTCTGGGTGGGCTAAAAAATAAAATTCCACCAACACTCTATTTTGTTTTTTCAATTGCAATAATCATAAACGCATCGTAGTATGCGGCGTGACATGCTTCTTTTCTTTTCGGCATATCAGGTTTCAACTCGAGAGTTCTTCTGTGAGTACCATTCTCGGAGGTGGCTGCGGCTTAGTTGTTACACAGCCATTTCAGTATATTTTGTGTTTGCGATGGAGAAAAACAAAAAGCTAATACCAACTAAGCATTGATAATCTAGTTAAGTGCACGATGTAGTGAAATATTGTTGGGAATTTCGGCCAAACGATAACTAATTAGGTAGACTTGAGGAGGTGGGAGTTGTTATTTTATTCTTCACACCCCTAGCTTTGCTAGTCAATAAATATACGGGAGTAGTAAAAGAAATAAAAGGAGTAAAATAAGAATTGACACAAGGTTTATCTAACTGACACATAGTAGGGGAGCCCATTTAATACCTGATTTTAAAGAAACAGCATATATACGTGTCTTTTTCTTAAGGCTGAGATGATACTCCGTCCGTTTCAAAATAATAGGCAGGTTTTGAAACGGAGGTAGTATTATGAAAGACTAATCCATGTGGGACCATATTTCCATCTCTTTGTATTGTTACATCTGCATAGATTCATAGAATCATATCTTTAGGGCTAATCGAAAATTATACCTGGGCTAAATTTCAAAATGTTGAAAATTACATAGATAAAATAGCTTTTTAGAAATTTTGGGGTGGGCTTCAGCCTAGGTAGACAACCCCTCATACCGTCCCTGCTACCATGAGTTATGACGCGTTCTTTTGCCAAGTTTTATCCGTAAGTACCAAAATTATGACTTGTCTTATATGAATTTTGGTACTCTCCTCAGAAACTAGTACCACATTAGCATCCATGACTCGAAAATTACCGACCACCCAGACCAGTGATGTGGCTTTCAAATTGTTACGGATGTTTCTCTTAAGTCTTTTACACTCAAGAGTTTCAGGTTTTTTATTGGGTTTTTATATTTTTGTGATAGGTAAGCTTCGGAAAAATATTTGCTGCGAGATAAAAAATGAACTCGCACATATACAACCGTAGGATGATAAAGATGTGACATCACTAAATCATGGACTTAACCCCAGTTAGCTACCCGGTTTTGTTAATAACTACCGTATTTTACACAAATATTTCAAAAACGAACTTTAAGCCCAGAACCAATCACAAAAATCCTTTTCACCATCATTTTGCAAACTTTTTCTTACTTCATAATTGTGATTAAGGATCAAAGAATCAAATGATTTGAACACGAACTAATTTTCATAACATAATTGATTGATTTCGATTCATGTAAACGTTTCATTTTTCAAACTATAATTGAGAATTCAGACCTTTTTTTTTTCTTACACCAAAATGAAACCAGTGACCAAATTCTTTACCCATAAAAAAAAAAGGTACCTGGTTGTAAACCGGAAGAAAACACAACATGAGATGAAATTTCCATCATCTATCACTACACGCGAGGAACTATACGTGCTTCAAGTGGGGTTTTACTGAACCGAACAAAACCTGATAGTCGATCACTGATGTCAGGAAGTACTCCATCGGAGACGCAAGACCATTTAAAGGCTTTAACAAGATTAGCAAGAGAAAAACTAAACTGGAGTTTTCCTAACTTCATTCCTGCACAAATTCTCATACCTGCACTAAATGGCAACAGTGATTGTTCCATCGCTTTATCCTGTTTTTGTAGAAACCTCTCTGGCATGGATCTGTAGGGTTCGGTCCAGACTTTTTCAGTATGATGTAAAGCATGAATGTTAACCATAATATTAGTTCCCTTTTCAACTTTCTTGCCCATCAACGAAGTATCTTTGCAAGCTTTATGAGGAAGTGCCAGTGGTGCAATTGGTTTCATCCTCATTGTTTCTTTCACAGCAGCTTGTAAATATGGTAATTTGTTTACATCTTCGACTTTGAGGATTGTGCGATTGTTATCAGCTGTAAAATTCTTAAGCTCTTGATAAAGTTTCTCCTGAACAGACGGTTCCCGCATTAAGAATGCGAATGCCCATGTAGTTGCTGTAGAAGTACTATCAACGCCTAAAAGATAAGATTCGTAAATAGCGAATACGATTACATCTTCAGGGTAGTTTTGCGATTTAAGAAAATGCAAGTAAGTGTTCGTAGGAGGGTTTGACTCAAGGAAAGGACGTACCAGAGCTATTATCCTTCTTTTTGATTCTTCGGCACCTTTTACAGCTCTCTTATTAACTTGGTAAATACTTAGCGTAATAGAATACATCAGTAAGTTGAGGGTAACTACCGAAGTGAGTCAAGAATTCGATCTCATCGTGCATACTTTTAACATACTTACCATCATTGAAATCCTTCCTGTAGATTAACCGACTGATTAATCTAACAGTTGCTTTCTTGAGAGGATCAAGTGGATGGACGATTCCACTATTAAGAGCTGCTTCAACTTTCAAAAATTCGATCAATTTTCTTATATCTTCCTCTTATAATGCAGTTTGGGATGCTATATTCTGAGGTGATAACGCTACAGTCTGAAGACCTTTTTTCAGAGTGTTGGAATTTTAAGTTAAAATTATTATGCGAGTGAAAATTAGTTTTCAAGATTTAAACCCCAAGAAATGTGTTTGGGTTATGCCTTTTCACCATAAGACACCTAGTCATGAATAGTGTTATGGAGAGTCACCATTGGCTATGGTGAGTCACCTATGGGTGAAAAGACACCTTGTAGAATCACTATTGATTCTATAAATACCCATCTCTTGATTTAGTTTTGTATGAGTTTTTTCACAAGCTTTTAGAGAAGTAGAAAACAAGTTTTGAAGTTAAGAGTCAGAGTCATTTAAGAGCACAGTAATTGTCAACATTCGCTTGCCTAATATTATTGCAGTGCTACTTACTATAAGGCGTGATCGTTGTATCTTGGAAGGCGACATCCGTAGAACCGTGAGCACCGTATGCGGGGATGAATTGTCTTTAAGGAAAGAGGATTACCTCGCCTCAATCAACCATTCCGATAAGTCTTTCTAACTCTCTTCTTGTTAGTAATTTGTTTGTTGCATGATCATGATTTCCGAGAAACCGAAACCGCATATTATTTCCAACACAGAGTAGCCCAAAACGGACCAGTATCGGAATTTATAATTGTTCTCCAATTTGTAGTAACAATTTTAGTGATTTCAGGCATTTCACGAGCTGAATAATCTGATGATTTGTCAACAAGAACTTCCCAAGCTTGATCGAAATCGGAAACAACAATAACAGGTTTCCAACTACCAATCCATTGTAGATACAAAAAATGGCACTCACCGCATGGCGCTATTCTAGAGTCGAAGCAAGTTAGCAAAATAGGATCGTATACATATTATCTTAGCCAAGTTTCCTTCATTTGTAAGCAAAGGTTATATTTGTAATTTACTATTATAGTTACCTAGTATATAAGGAAAGAGATGAAGAGAGAGAAGGAAGGATACACACTTTGTAAAAAGGAGGACACACATTTTTGTAAACTAGAGGCACACCATCTTCTTCCTCCATCACCTAAAACTAGATCTGGAGCTCTCCAAACTTCATTAATGGAATCTTATGTAACACCAAATAAATTATAGTGAAGAACCATGGATGTAGATCACATTAATCGAACCATGTAAAAAATCCTTGTGTCCGTTTTACATTTCTAGCATTGTATCTTCATTTTTATGTTCAGTATGTTTAGATCTATAGAAATTGTTAAGGGGTGTTAGTTGTGGGATTTCCTGCAACTACATTTTGGTGCTAGAAGGAGGGGGGAAACGAATAAAGGATTTATCCTACATCTTACCTTGTTGGTTCAAGAAGAAATTTCAAGTGAAGATTATCTACTGTTCGTATGTTTCTGGATCTACAAAGTTCATGGCAAAATCAAAGTTTCAATGGAAGATTTTCATGTTCAGGAGAAGAAGGAAAATGTGAAAGAAATGAAGGAAGGGCGAAGATAAGGATAAGAGGCAGGCACTGCCGCTTTTATTACAAGCGAATACTACCACTGATGGTTCAAGGTGGAGAGAACAAGCAATAGGTCACGCGTTCAAATCCGCCTCCTTGCATATTTTTCTTGTCATTTCCAAGGGAGAATAAAAGGATAAGGGTTAAACGTTATGTTTTCTTTCGCATAGCTGAAGTCAGAACAGTTGGTTCAAGGTGCAGAAAGCGAGTTCAACATCGCGCGTTCGAATCCGCCCCCACGCATAGTTTTCTTCTTTTACGCGTATTATGTATTTCTTTCACCAATAGGAACAGGCACAGTTGGTCAGAAGCGAAGTAAATGAGTTCAGTGTTGCGCGTTCAAATCTCCCCCCACACGTGTATTTTGCCGCATACTTTTGTTGAACTGCTAAGGGAGGAAATATGAATAATTTTCAAGTGTTGTTTCATTCTTTTGTAAATAATAGTTTGCACAGATGGTTAAGGAGTATGAGCTTAGTACCACGCGCTCAAATCCCACCTTGTGTGTATTTTTCGTATGTTTTTTCCAAAACAGCTAAGGGAGAATATGAGATAAAGTTGTGCGGTCGTTCAATTATGTTGCACAAGAGAGTTGGCACAGTTTGTCTAGTGCAGTACAATGCAAGTTGCAGGTCAAGGGTTCAAGTCTCACCCCTTGCACTTTTTTTTGCTGCGCGGCATTTATACCTCTCCCATTGGTTTTTGGTGCGCGGCATTTATACATTTCAAGAGGGAGGCATTTATACTTCTTTGTTGCGCGGCATTTATACAATTCAAGAGGGAGGCATTTATACATTTCTTTGCTGCGCGGCATTTATACATTTCAAGACAGGAGGAGATGTGTCAAGGCAAGGGAGGCATTATCTTGTTCAAGGGCGATAGTTCCGCACAAGCAACCCATATACTTCATGCAATATATTTGTCGCGCAAGATTGACAACAACAGCAAATCACATGAAAGCTAAGTACCACTTTACTTGAACATTTTACTTACAACAAATAAAAAGTTTTTGGTTTTATTTACTACAACGCGATACAATCACACAATTACAAAGATTTCACAATTACAAAAAACCAAGAAAAATCTCGCATATATCAATTTATTAAAATTTCTCTTGAATATTTGTTTTGCTTCAAATGATATGGTATTTAACATGGAGAGTAGTAGGGGGAAAAATAAGGCCTCTTCAACAGGCTAGTAAGACCTCTACAGTAGGCTGCATAAGACCTCATTAGGATCATTTCCATGGGAGGTATCTATCAAATGAGACGAAACAAGTCCTACAATGGAAATCAAAACAAACAAAAAACGAATTGAACTTGCACATAAATGAAATTTTTTGATAAAAGAAATTTTGAATACTAATTTAAATTCTTATTTGCATTGCAGCATACCATAGGGCAGGAAACATGGAGTAGTAGCTTCATTTGATTTGTTCGCAATACTTCTTATTCGCATTCAAGGAAGGATACTTCTTATACTTATTAAAGGATACTTCATACTTCAAATACTTCAAGGAATGATACTTCATACTTCTCAATGCTTCGGAACTTCACAAAAGAATAAGGGCAAGTACGTACTTTTGAAGATTAGTATTCTTTCGCGTAGTTCCTTCAACAACGAAGATCAAGGACTACTCCAACACCACGCGTCTCGCTCCAAGAACTACACCAACACGGATTTTTCCTTAAAGATCGCTCTTCAAGCAATATTCAAGAAAAAAGAGGCAAAATGTAGATACAAAAAATGGCACTCACCGCGTGACGCTATTCTAGAGTCGAAGCAAGTTAGCAAAATAGGATCGTATACATATTATCTTAGCCAAGTTTCTTTCATTTGTAAGCAAAGGTTATATTTGTAATTTACTATTATAGTTGCCCTAGTATATAAGGAAAGAGATGAAGAGAGAGAAGGCAGGATACACACTTTGTAAAAAGGAGGACACACATTTTTGTAAACTAGAGGCACACCATCTTCTTCCTCCATCACCTAAAACTAGATCTAGAGCTCTCCAAACTTCATTAATGGAATCTTATGTAACACCAAATAAATTATAGTGAAGAACCATGGATGTAGATCACATTGATCGAACCATGTAAAAAATTCTTGTGTCCATTTTACATTTCTAGCATTTCATCTTCATTTTTATGTTCAATATGTTTAGATCTATAGAAATTATTAAGGGGTGTTCATATTGTCATTACACTGCCGTAAACTTGAGCTAGTTTATGTAAGACGACATGAAGAGCAGCAGCGCCTCCAAGACTGTGCAAGTGCAAATTACCTACGATAGGTAATGTTTTTGGGCCAACAGGCCATTCCATTGCGGACGATGATTTTCTTCTCCTGAAAATCATCAAAACAGCAAAGATTGCTAATATGATTGAAGCAATAGTAGGAATCCATGGGTTGCTCATCATTTCCTTCATTGTTGTTTTCTCTAGCTAGCTCGAGTATTCAGAGGCCTGAGCACGTCTTTGCATCAAGAACTTCAAGTCATATTCAATTACTTTAGTCTGGCCCCATCCAGCTGCAACTCCATTAAACTTATTTTAATGCTATATATTGAAATTAATTAAATCATTCCAGTGAGCATATTCTTGCTTCCTTAATTATTGCCTCACTGCTTTTATTTTATTTTTGTTATCCTGTTTCAGGAGGCATGTCGCACTTGCGTCGGAAAGGTAACCAATAACGTGTTTGTTTTTTCTTATCTATTCTTTTTGCAGAGTCGCGATCCACATTAAAGCTTTAAAATGGGGAACCAATAATGTGTTTGTATTTTTTTTATATGGTTTGATGCTAATTAGTAGAACCGGTCCTGAGGGTGTTCAGAGAGTCCTGAGGGTGTTCAGAGTGTGCGACGCACAGGGCCCGGCTGTGTGTTAGGCCTTTTTTTCTGGGCTTTTTCATCATTCTCACTTAAAGAAAGTAAAAGAAAAGAAAATCAAAAGTATGCATGAGAGCCTCAAACCCTTGACCATTGGAGCGTTGAGCAAAGGACTCAACCACTAGAGTGCCAATTTCTTGCTGATATTTAATGTAAATCTATGACATATATTTCATTTCTTTTTCATTGGCTATGAATCTACCATTACAAAGAGTAAATAACAACTTATTATTTTTGAATTTATATATAGAACATATGTGCTTGTGCTAGCACGACCCAATTTACACTTCTACCTAAACCTTCATCTAAAATGGGACGGAGGGAATATGTTAAAACTGGCTATAAATTTTTAATTTAACGTCCGATTCGATTATTGAGAATGTAAAACGACTTTTCCTCATCATATTTTTGTTTTTCTTAGTTGTTGATAACAATTTGATTTTTTCATGGTATAATACATTATTATCGGGAAAAAAATTAACCATATAAAAATACCCTATAATTAAGTTCGCACAAGGTCCTTTTCGACTCAGGATCGGCTCTGCTAATTAGTACCAACCGTGTTTGACATCTATCGTTGCCTCCAACATTTTCCCAATGGGTGTCACCAACCTTTTTTGGGGCAAACCTTCGGAATAACAAGTATTTTTCCACTTAAGAGATGATTTACTAAACACCAATTAGTTAGTTGGCATGCAGATTTTGGTGGATCCGTCGTCTACCTGGGCTACTTAACATTGCTTGGAGTTGTCAACGGTACTTTTCATAACTGATATGTTGATCTGCAACTATTCAGAAAAACGAAAATGCTCCCTCCT
>JAJJMB010014597.1:215263-317997 GCA_023531105.1 Papaver atlanticum | reverse complement strand
AAACCCAAACACTGGGATGACGGAGGAAGACGAATATCATACTTGGGATAATTTTATTAATTCTTTTTAAGACTTTTGCATTAATTTTAATTGAAAATATGATTTGAATTAATTGGTTGTCATTTAATTTGATGATGTATGCTTAGCTTAGGTGTTTTGATACATCATGCTTAGGATTTACAATCAATGTTTTGAGAATCTACTTTGGCAAAAATAGAGTCCTTGTCTTTCTTGAGCTAAAATTGTCAAAGAATTAATAATTGAACCTTATGTTTTGAATTCGGTGGAATCCTGAATCCCAGTACCTCTCACCATTGTTTAATATTTTTGTATATATTTTTATTAAATTTAAAAACTCGAATCTTCACAAGTCCGAGTGAACGACAACCTTACTTACCACTTTAAAATTACATCACTGAGTTCGGCTACCTGTGTCTTCAAAACCATTAGCCGAACTACACTTGCAGATGAGTTCGGCTACCTGTTCTTCAGATGTCGTAGCCGAACTTCATTTCCATGGTCGAAATCAGTTTATAAATTTCTCATTTTTTCGAAAGTTTTTGTCAATTCAAGCAACATTAACTAAATTTAAAGTATACCTAAGTACCCAAAACCCTAATTTCGAAATCAACCATCTTAAAAAAAAAACCAAAACCCCCTTCTTCTCAAAAATTATTCTTTTAAAAACACTCAGCTAATTAATCTAATCTCACTAATCAATCATTACACTAACACTAATTAATCATTACACTAACTAATTTAATCACCAAGGGCAAGTTTGGTATTAGAAAAAAACTAAGTTAAGGGGTGGCTCAAATTTACTTCAAATATCCACCCCAAAATAAAAGAGTAGTCCCCCAACTTTTTTGAATAGTCTCCAAAAGATCATTCTAAAAAAAAAAATGTGGGCTAACATGAGTTATGGCTCACTCTTTAGTCAAGTTTTATTTTTGATCGGTGTCTTCTCTGAATAGATTCCTATATGCGAAGGCAGTTCGTTTGTTAATGCCTCGGCTCGGTGTCATCAAATACAGAAGGAAGCCGGACCCAACCACAAAATTCTCCAGACCAGAATTGTGCCAAGTTTTTCTAACTTCATAATTGTGATCAAGGTTTCAATTATGGTTCGAACAATTTATCAAAGTTGTCGAAACAAGGGTGCGTCTAAAATGAATGAGTACTTTCCATTCCACTTCATTTTATATGGCCGATATTTTTGCAAAGCATGTTGCAGTAACACATAAATTTGATTTAGCATCGATAAACATGACACTAACACTTTCGAAGAACTTAAGAAAATGTATGATCTTTAACAACATAAATTACAAAAGGATAACCTGAAATTCTATAGAGAATGATGCTGCTCTAGATTGAAGACAACCAAAATTTTCATTACGGAACCCCTGACATACACTAAAGGTCCGAGTAAAAGCCAACTTATGAGAATCGAAATGAAACATAGTACTAATTTTTAACACACTGATAATTTACAAAAAAACCGATGACAGAAACTGGAGAAATTTAGCAATGACAAGAACCAATAACATATTCAATCTTAACTATTTTTTCTCCCTTATAAAGTTTGTGCTTCTTCAAGATTTTCTTAACTCCTCTATTTGACCATCTCCCCCAACATAAGTACCAGACTTAAGAGAAATTAAGCTTTCAAAATAATTCGCACCGCTCTTGAATGCAATGTTGGGGACATTTAGTTCTCTAGCACTTCCATCTTTCGGATCATATAAAACTAGCATACCAGAACTAAGGAATAGAAGCTTCCCATTCTCAAAAGACCATATCAGCCTTGAAAAGAAGTGGTTCCTGGTAATGCTCTCATGAGTAATGATATAACGCCTAGTCCAAGATTCTTCAACTCCATAATCCAGCATCTCCCAGACTTCAAGATTAACAAATACGCTCCTCGGCATCAAGTTATCAATATTAAACCCCTCTTTTTCAAAAAAAAATACAAGTATGCAAAGACACCCATTTGACACTCCCAAACTTTCATTCATCGTACTTCCAAAATTCTTCTGGTAGTTGCAATGTTTTGAACCTTTCATCGCTCATATCCAAAGAAACTATAACTTTTGAAGAATTTTGGTATAGGGCTAACCAGTGAAGGTACCCGTTAAAAAGCACACCAGATTCTTGCCTATAAGGAAAAGTGTAAGGTATGACTGGAATGCTTTTCCATGAGTTTGATGCTAATGAATAGACTTGAAGTTCACAACCATCACTGTGTCCTCCAAAGTCATCCCCAACTATCAACTTGTAATCGTCAGATTGACGATCATAACCTAAAGCATGGCTTTTCGGGTATCAGTGTCACCCTGTATTCTCCGGTTGCTGGATTCAAAAGACAAAATATTGTCTCAGAAGGGCCATAACTGGTACCACCAAAAGGATATGTTAGACAAACTAGACCATCACATGAACTCCACAACCGAGTAACATAATCTGTTAAGTTTAATGGATCTTCAATTTCACTCACGGACGATGTGAAAGAATCGCAGTTTATAGAGCGGATTACATTACGCTGCATATTCGCGTCATAATTCACTAGTAAGAAAATTGGGTTGTTTCTTTGGACAGTAAGATGTACGTGCGACTTAACAAAATCAGGGCTGGAAATTTTGGCAAGCCAACTCTTGCAAACACACTTACAAACTAATAGGGATTTGACTGGTACCTTCAAAAGGATATCAAGGTAGAGCTCTTCTGGGATGCTTGACATCTTTGCTGCAATTCCTTCTTCTGATTCAGCTTCCTTTTTACAGAGGGGCAAGTAAAAAGTTGGGGTTTCATCTGCTGCAAGCTAGCATCTAAAGACTTAAAGGCCTAGATAAATAAAGCTCTCACGTTGAACGGTGAGGAAACCTTCGCTTCCTATTGGCCGAAATAAGTTTTTTTTGAGTTTTGTGAAACGAGCGTTTTGGTGAGGACACTTGGCAACGCATAATTGGTTTGAAAAAAAAATACAAACCTAAAAGGAAAATAAAAAAGCACGTAACTTACCGTGTTTGGTATTCTATAAAGGTCTCAATTCAATTCGGAAGTCCTAAACCTACCATATTTGGACTCAAAACTACATTAGGAATCCAAAACCTCTTAACGGGAAAGTGTATAATAAACTCTTATTGTTAACCTACCCAATATATGCTTATGGAGTAGTGGGTGTACAGGTCCGCAACTGAAGAAAAAACATGCGCATAATTTCAAGCAAGCCATGCCATGGATAAGAGTTTGATCGCATTAATGATGCATGGTGTGGGAAAGTTATGAGTGGAGATGGTTAATACCGAAAACAAAGCACGATCTAATTAAAATATCAAAGAAAGGTAAACACCTCCCATTAGGATTCTAACTAAAAATCTCCGTCAAACTCACCAAGGATTGAACTCATGATCTAATCATCTGACTATTCATGTGAGTTTATAGTCACTATGGCTTAGCCTTCTACAATGTAGCTAAAGTATCTCATCAAGAAATTATTTGGTTATGATTGATCTACCTACTTTGACAAGTCGTCATGCCACCCGTATATAAGACGGACCAGAATTTATAGTAGGCTAGGGATCAAATATTTTGGCTTACCAATGTGGCCAAAAGGCGAAACAATTTTTTTCAAACCAATGGCATAATTTGCATCGATAATAACCAGAATATACCTATAACATACTAGATAGATAGATAAATAATAGATTGAAAACGAACAAAATCTATAACAGAACCGAGAAAGAAATTTGTGGTTTATGATTATGAAACAAAAATGTGAAGAAAAAACCCCTAATTTCGTGATTTTTGTGAAACGAGAATTTTGGCAAGGACACTTGGCAACATATGATTAGTCTAAAAATTACAGTTTCAAAGGGAAAACTTAACCTACCGTGTTTGAGATTTTTTGGAAGTCCAAATTCAATTCGGAAGTAAAAAAAAACCCAAAAATTTCACATATATTTTTTGCCAAGATAAATAAATAAAATTCGTACATATTTCCTATCTTTCTCCGCCTATTTAATGTATTAGCTCCGCTACGCCAAATAAAAAATACATTATGACGGGGTGGGGAGAAGCCCCACGCACACCAAATCAAAAATGCATCTCCACTTCGCCCCGCACACACCAAATTAAAAGTGTGTCTCCACGGGGCGGGGCGAAACCCAGCGCACACCAAATCGAAAGGAAATATATGCCCGGTGCGTAGCACGGGCACAAACCTAGTTATATTAATAGCAAAACCCATGTACAATGAAATGATACCCTAACATTTATCAGTGAGGATGCATCTCCCAATGCTTTGTGTCTTCCTCCCAATTTTCTTCTTTTGGGAATTTGTATTGTTTTAGTCCGTCGACAGACTCAACATTGAAAAATGTCTGAAGTCTCTGAAAAGTTTCTGACATACGTTCAATTCATGTTGGTTTGAGTATATCTATTGACTCGTTTATCCAGACTCGTGTCTTCCGGCTACCGAATATGGGTTTGTCGTGAATTTTAAGTTTACTGTCCTAACCAATTAAGAGTCCTACTTTATTTTCAACCTTTGGTAAAGAAGTCCAACCACAAATCCTGCTGCAACTCTCGTCAGCGTTAACTTTTTTTGTCTGTCAAATACTCAATATCGGAGAATGTGGAATATCCTTTACTTCAAGCTCTAGGTTACCTCTACTGCAACATCTTTACCTAAAACCGCGTAAAAACCAAATTCAACAATTGGCTGTTGGTGTGGTGGTATCTTGGACTTATCGATCTCAACACTGTTTCCCATTGCAGCAGTACCTAGTAGTTCCACACGTAGCTCCGCCACTCTCACAATACCAGCTGATCTAAGGAGTAGGTGCAAGGAATAATGCAAGAATAATTGGAAAGATTTATGCCAACATTTCAAGATGGAGTGCATCAAGAAGAGAACTAATAATGTGCTAGCAAACCCCAGGCGCCCATTGGGTGGGTAGAACAAATGAGGACATTAAAATGGTACCAACCAAAACCCTTGTAAAATTTATCAAAGATCTCAATAAAGAACGCGTCTTGAATTAATTGGTATCGCTCATTTTAATTCATTTTAGATGGCATTGTCGAAACCCTTGGCAAAGCATGTTTCAAGTGGGGAATAATGAGTGAAGTCTACTTGGAAATTGTTGTGTAACGTTCTAAAATGCTTTTCACATATTGCTTCATCTACCAATTCGCCCATATAAATTTAAAGCCCATCAACAGTGTTATAACTCCAGATCATATTTCTAAGAGCAACTGCACCGTTGTTCTTTTTTTTTTTCTTTTTTTTTTTATAAGAAGACTTTTATTTATTTATAGTAAGAAGTTTACATTACATATGATGGGATCTAATCCAAGATTAGCCCTATCTAGGATATTGAATCTTTCATTTGTGCTCATATTCTCCATAAAGAAGTAACTAATTTTCCTGGACCTTACTTCCTTAGCCAGTCTATCTTCAATATCCACAAACTTCCTAGATTTATACATAAAAGAAACTGAATTACAATTCTTAAGAGAAAATTTGCATCTATTGATGCTTGTCTGGGATCTCCAAGGTTGGACTTCTGGATTAGCTTCTCCTTTCATAATCTTCATTAAAGTCTGACAGTCGTTAATCATGCAACGGTTGCTGAGATTTAAATCCTTCACCCACCTAAGAGCCTCAATTCCAGCTTTTGCTTTTGCTTCTAAAGGGCATGAAGCCCAGTTACTGCCTGCTCGACAGTGTTTCCTGTCTCCTGTTTTATCCAGAATAGAAATAGCATAACCCATTGTAAAATCAGCTTCAAGGAATGATTTATCAAAATGAATAAACCAGTCAAACGAACTTCTATCTTGTATGTAGTTATCAATGTATTTCTTCTTAGTAGGCACAGTTACATATCCGGTATCATTGTCCCTTGGTATGGCTAATTTCTGGTGGGAATTTTTAACTATATCAATTAATTTTTGCACTTCTGGCACAACATTATCAAACTGCACACTATTTCTAAACTTCCAGATAGACTAGATAATGAATGAAATCAAATCATGCTTTCCTTTTGAAACTTTATTGTTCAACCTAAATTTAAACTAATGCATAATTTCTTGATTTCCCCTATAATTGTAAATGTTCTTAAGATCGAAAGCATTCCAGACTTTTTTTAGTAAACACACAATTGACAAACAAATGCATTTCATCTTCAACAGCATGTGCATTACAGAGCAAGTAGTAAGGATTAGTTTCTTTAACATATTTAAACATATTCTTTCCTAAAGATAAAGCATTTGAAACAACTTTCTAGTAGAACATATTATCTTTAGGCAAAATATTTAGGCCCCAAATTTGTTTCCAAAAATTAGCTTCATTCTTATCTAACTTTAAATTAGTCAGAAAATTGTAAACAGATTTAGTAGTTAAATTTCCAGATATAGTAGAGTTCCATCTGATTCTATCCTGCAAGTTAAGATTTATAGCTACAGAGTTAATAGCATTATGAAAAGAGATATCAATATACTTCCTGATTATGTTCATGTCCCATTTTCCTTCTAAACTAATCAATCCACTAACATTCATTGGCATGCTGTTATCAGAATTAATCGGCATCAAAGGAATAGTCTGGTTAGGCAACCAAAGATCAGTCCAAATATTTGTAGTCTTTCCATTGTTAATATGCAAAATACTATTAGACTTAATAACATCTATTCCTTTTTTAATGCTAGACCAAATCCAAGAGATTTTATGCTTTCGTGTTTTCCTTAGTGGGTTATGGTTCCTAAAATATTTATGTTTTAAAATTCTAGCCCATAGCTGGTCCTGATTATGGATTAACCTCCAGGCCAACTTGGTGATTAAAGCAAGATTATGCTTATGGGGAATTCTAATTCCCAAACCACCTTGACGAATAACCTTTGTGATACGAGGCCACGCTTTAGGATAATAACATTTATTTTTATTCTTTTTTGCCACCAGAAATCCCTTTGGATTTTATCAAGGTTATCAAGAGTTTTTTTTGGGAAGGATAGACATTGTATTTGGTGATTAGGATAAGCACTAAGCACATTTTTGATTAAAACAGTGCGACCAACCTGATTAAACATCTTCCCTATCCAACCTTGAAGAACATAGTAGTATTTGTTAAGAAGAGGTTCAAAACTGTTAACTTTATTTCTATCGAAGAAAAGAGGAGTTCCTAAATATTTGTCATTTTTAGCTATTTTCCTAACCTTAATGATTTTGGAGATGATTTTACAGTGTTTATTGTGCATTTTAGGAGTGAAGTAAACTCCAGATTTTTGAAAGTTAATGACTTTCCCCGTCATTTCCCCAAAAAGATTTAAGATGTTAACTATGTTTCTCGCTTCATAAATACTAGCCTTAGCAAATAGAAACCAATCGTCAGCGAAAAAGAGATGAGAAACAGAGGGAGCAGTTCTAGCAACTTTGATTCCAGAAATCAGTTTATCATTTTCAGCTTTTAAAAGGAGTTTTGAAAGCACTTCCATGCAAATAATAAACAAATAAGGGGACAATGGGTCCCCTTACCCCAAGACCTCTAGAAACACTGAATTTGTCACCAGGCACACCATTTAAAAGAACCGAAAAGGAAGTAGTTGTGATGCATTGCAAAATAAGCTGGCACCAGTCTTCACAAAAACCAAAGGAGAGAAGCGTTTTATTTAGAAAATCCCATTCAATTCTATCGAAAGCTTTAGAAAGATCGATTTTCAAAGCCATATTTCCAGTTTTGTTCTTCGAAATTTTCATAGAATGAAGAATTTCATGCGCAACTATAATATTATCAGTGATTTGACGACCAGGAATAAATGCAGATTGGTTTTGAGAAATAAGTATTGAAAGCAGAGGTTTCAGCCTATTGGTTAGGATTTTTGAAATAATTTTATAAGTGGTGTTACTAAGACTAATGGGGCGAAAATCACTAGGAGTAGAAGGGTTTTGAACTTTAGGAATCAAAGTTACATAAGTATAATTCATTTGTTTAAGAATGTATTTTTTTTCCTAAAAAAGTCTTGCACAAGGTTAATAATATCTAACTTAACTGCAGCGTTGTTCTCAAAAGCCAAATTTGGCAACAAAACGAAGCGTTGTTGGTTGCCAAAAGCTATCTTTGGTGTCAAAATGCTATATTGTCAAATGGAGTTGCCAAATACGAGAACTCTTTTTGGCAATTCTCAAATATAGCATCACGCTATTATAAACTCCGTCGAACGTGAAACGCAATTTTAAAGAACGTCGATCACTAAACGCATTTTTTAATTACGTTTTAAAACTGTAACGTGATTTATAAACTCGTCTGGCTTGGACGTCTATTAAAACCACGTCTAACGAAACGCTTTTTAAAACAGCGTCGGGTACTGAACGTAATCATTAAATACGTTTATTAAATACACTTTTTATTAAACGCAGTTACAAAGTTAGGGAGTTTGTCAAATAGTGACACGTATTAAGTGAATATTTGACTCATGGCATTTTGTGGTGGTGGGGAAAGTCAGAGTCATTCACATGCGTGAGTAAGACTTGGAGTGATACCAGGAAAAAAAACTAGAAGAGAAAAACTGGATATCCTTGGAGATAGCATCCGTTCTAGAGTTTCCATCAAACATGCCAGGAGAAAATTGATTGATCAGACTCTGAGAATCACTCTCTATAATTAGATGGGTAAGCTTTTGCTCCACAGCTTTTTTCAAGGCACCCAAATAGCTCTGGCTTCAGCTTCTTCAACAGACTCCACTTGAAAAACGATAGAAGCACAAAAGGAGGCAGTGTTGGAGAAGTCCCTCGTCACAAAGCCTGCACCATTATTCCCAGAAATTTCATCATAAGCTCCGTCAGTATTACATTTTATCCATCCAGTAGGTGGGGGCATCCATTTGTCACAAACACTAATAGGGATAATAATGGAAACCATAGCACTAGTATTTCTAGCAAGTAATTCATAAATGCGTTTCACTGCAAATGCTTTTATAAGCCACGTTTGGGGCCAACGTAGTTTCCGATTACGTTTAGGGTGAAACTTAGATTTCAACTACGTTGATGGATAGGATTTTATCTTTCACTGCGTCATACACGAAATTTCCAAATAAAATATTTGAAATATGAAGTTAGGAATATAGAAACTCAACACTAAAGTTGCCCAAAGGAATCAAAAACTACTCAAAAATGAAGGGTCTACTAACTGACATATAATAGATTTTCCTTTATAAAGAAACGGCTCTTCTCTTAAGCTCTGCAGCAAGCACGAAAAATATAAAGTTACATTACTTGTAGCAAAAGTAATTAGAGCCGGTTCACGTATCAACATCTAGAGTTTCTGTGCAAAAGATAAATTACTTCCACTGAAAAATGTCAGAAGTCCCTGAAAAGTCTCTGACATACGTTTAATTCATGTTGGTTTTGAGTATACTAGTGGATTGCCCGTGCCATTATGGCACGGGGGCGGCACGGGGGCGGAAGGAGTGCTGGTGATCAAATGGTGTATCGTGATCGATATGTACCGGTTTGTGATGAATATGTTTCATAGTAGACAGCTTTCTATTTTGGATTTAATTGGTTTCATTGATTTCAAGTAATATTTCGATCCATTGTTTGTCTTTCTGTAAATTGCATCAAGCCAGCTACCAAATTTGATAGAGACACTCGACTAAAAATAACTAATGTAATTTAAAGCTGAGTTTATTTATAAAAAAAATTGGTATTTGTATGCTTTATGTTACTCGATCTAACTGTACATTTTTTTTCAATCGGTCTTGTTGTGTGGTGGCGGCAACAACAGTTGCGATGGCGATGACAACGGCCTTGGTGGTTTTCGAATTTTTTTTTGCACACATACAAATCATATATAAAAATGTATTGAAAAATATATCTATGATACATTTGTACCCTTGGTTTAATCCAGCTGCATAAAGCTTTTAGCTGTTAGATTAGAAACAATTGACAATTTGATACTATGGTCTGCCAGTATATTGTACAACTTTACTGTAATCTTATATTATTAGGGCAATTTTCGTGCACCCCAATTATAAAACCACTTAAACTGCGCCCTGAAATGTGAAGCTTTATTTCTAGCCCCATTGGACGGACCCTTTAACCCATAACACGTCTAACCTAAGCCAAGCCTTGATGAAGTATAATAGTACACATGTTGCAATCCTGACTAACCAGTAGACCAGTCTAGATTAATTGAGATAAGTGTAGAAAGTTCTACACAGTGAATTATTAAAATTATGTTAAAGAGAGAGTCATTTAGTTAGTACAGTTTAGAATTCTCTGGATGCTATTTAGTTTATTATACAAAGTACAATGACCGACCTCTCTTTAGTTCACACTAATGAACTTTCTAAGAATAACTTACTCTAGCTTTCTCTAGAGCATTCTAAACTGTTCTAACTAAATGACTCTCTCTTTAACACAACTTAGTAATTCACTGTGTAGAACTTTCTACACTTATCTCAATTAATCTAGACAAATCTAGATTACAAATTATAATTTTCAACATCCCCTCCTAATTTGTAATCTCCATCACAGAGCCGATCTTCACCCAATTTTTCTTTGTCGTTCATCCTTCAGTTTTCATGCTCGTGCTGTAATTTCTATTCTTTCATGTCCGACATTTCTTACTTTTGTCGACACGTACGTCTTGTCTTCTCATGATGTCTCCACATCTCTCGTCTTCCATCCTCTTTTCTTCTAGCTAGTTTACCTTTTCTGCTAGCCTCTCAGTGGGTGCGTTCCCACCGTCTTGGCCTTTACTTGGCCCGGACTTTACGCGACCTTCTCTTAACCTTCACTCGGCTTCTATTCTCTATAGCCTTTCCTCGGCTATTCTCGCCACGAGTAGAGGATTAGCATCTCGTGACAACATGGCTTTCTCATGCCATGTGCGAAAGTGCATTCTCCTGTGCACTTCCTACATTTCTGTTTTCTCTTTCTAATTTTCCTTATATGGAGACGTTTTGCATATTCAAAACTCCAAACTACTGGAACCTAAATTGGGTCTTCTCACGAGCAGCAGTATCTTCTTCCTTCTCACAATTATATTTTTAGGTAGACATGGGTGATAACATTTATCTGGGGGGTCTAAAAACAAACAACCAAAGCTCAAACTTCAGATAGTTGAGAATAATACCTTCATCTTCTCATCTTATTTAAGACCCTATAAACGACTTCGATTCGCGCTAATAACTCACATGCCCCATATGGATCGAACCTCCTCTCTGATACCATGTTGGAATTTGAACATGAAACTTCGGAGATATATGAGCTCTCAACCGACTCTTCACTACTCTAGTTTGGTCTAGAATATTCATGACTCATTCACTTTACAACTGACCAGAATATTCTAGAGAACTTGGGCTCTAATTTTTTTATTTAACCGTGAAGACTCTAGATGGGTTAGAGTACTATAGACTAGTCTACACCGACTAGTTGGGCCTAGATAATTCTAGACACTTCTAAACAAAAAATCAAGTTTACATTTTTAACAGCCGCCCTTAAACTTGATTTGAAGTAACTCTAAGAATTTCTCATAATTTAACGAAGACCTCATGCTTTAGTGGTTTCGTGAATATATCCGCAACTTGGTCTTGAGATTTTGTGTATTTTAATTGTACCTTATTCTCCAATATGCACTCTCAGATAAAATGGTATCGTGTATCGATGTGCTTGCTGCGGTCGTGGAACACTGGATTCTTTGCTAAAGCCATTGTTGACTTGTTGTCCACATATATTGTAGTCGGTTCTTCCTGCTCCATTTTAAGCTCCATCATTAAACTTCTTAACCATATCGCGTGATAAACACATGATGCTGCTGCGACGTACTCAGTTTCGCAGGTGGAGAGAGTGACTATCGGTTGCTTCTTTGAACTCCAAGTGAAGCCCGTATCCCCAAGGAAAAATACAAATCCAGTAGTACTTTTCCTTTCATCCAAGTCTCCGGCCCAATCGCTATCACTATATCTGACAAGTTTGTACTTATCCGATGACGAATAAAATAGACCGAAATCAAGCGTACCTTTTATATATCACGGAATTCTCTTGGCAACCTTCATATGAGTAGTCGTAGGTGCTTCCATGTAGCGACTGATTAACCATACTACAGTTAGACATCTCGCGATGTCATTTTGAATGAGCAAATAGAACATCCGATTTCCCGTCATTGGAACTTTGGCAATTAATTTTCCTCTCTTATTTCTGATGAAAAGACTAAGGTCCTCCATGCTCATCCTATAACCTTTTTCTAAAAGTTGTCCCAAACTTAATATATTTATTTTTACGTTAGGGACGTAGTAAACATCTGAAATAAACTCATGATTTCCATTTTTCAACTTAATTAAAATTTTGCCAAGACCACTCACTGGAGTTTTTTCTCCATTCCCGAACGTCACGTTGCCGGAAACTGATTCATCAAGCTCCACGAACTTATCCTTCGTGCCGCACATATGGTTGCTTGCTCCCGTATCAAGCACCCATGTATAATTTTCATCATAGTCACCTCCTTTGCATGCTACCAACAAGGTCTGGTCTTCTTGATTTTCTTTACTAACATAGTTTGCTCTCTCCTCGACATTATTTGAAGAAGATCGACAGTCCGAAGCATAATGACCAAGCTTATGACAATTATAGCATTCAACTTGAGATTTGTCATACCTTGGCCTATTATTGTTGCGCCATGAATTGTTTCCTCTGCCATGACCTCTTGTGGAGCTTGACCTATGGCCTCTATGATCATCATTATTTTGCCTTCCTCTTCCTCTTCCGCCGTAGTAGCTGCGTCCTCTTCCTCTGGCATTACTGCTAGAGCTTTCTCCTTTGTCTTTCAAGGTGAGCTTTTCTTGTAGAACTTGTTCTACCGCTCCTTCTTTACTTCTCTTTCTCATTCTTTCTTCATGGGCTTGTAACGATCCCATGAGCTCGTCCACGGTCATGGACTCGACGTCTTTTGACTCCTCAATTGCGACGACGATATAGTCAAATTTAGGAACAAGTGACCGCAATATTTTTTCGATCACACGACTATCACTCATAACCTCGCCATTTCTTCTTAGTTGATTAACAACAACTAAAACTCTTGAAAAATAATCCGATATTAATTCGGACTCTTTCATGGAGAGAGATTCAAACTCACCTCTTAGAGTTTGCAACCGCACCTTCTTTACTTTGTCCACGCCTTTGAACGAATTTTGAAAAATCTCCCATGCTTGCTTTGCATTAACAGCTCTCGATATCTTCTCAAGCGATGACTCATCCATTCCTAGATAGATGAGGTAGAGAGTCTTCTTGTCTCTCTTTCTTGAAATACGCAACGCATCTTTTTCATTTTGCGGAAGCGCCGTTTCATCCTCCGGTTTGACATAACCTTTTTCTACTATCTCCCAAGCATCTTGCGAGCCTAATAACGCCTTCATTTGGATGCTCCAATTTTTATAGTTATCTTTAGTGAGTTTAGGGACGTGAAAAGAAAACATTTCACTAGCCATTAGAATCTTATGGCTCTGATACCATTTTGTTGGAAATGATTTTGATTGGCTGATGGTTGGAAAGAAACAAATTTTATTACTTTCAAAACTTTTGATTGTACAGGACCTTAACTTTCTTACTGAACTCACTTACTTTATTTATGACTTAGCTAAAAAAATCTTCGTTCTTACTTGACGTTCATCCTTGGACTGCATCCCGGTAAAAAATTGACTCTTCAATTCAATTTAAAAAAGTTATACGATTGAGAAGGATTGGTGTCAATTGATTTGAATTGGATTCTTAAAAACTGAATTTTGGTTGGGTAGAAGAAATTGAGATCTGTAATGATGGAGATGGCGGTAGTGACGAATATAAAACAGAAGGTCTGTAATGGTGATGACGGTGTTGCTGGTTACGGTAGAAGAAGAAGGTGGTGGTGGTAACAGTGTTGCTGGTGTGGGAGAGATTTTGATTATGGTCGGGCGTATTTGGTGGCGGTGGTGACAGTCTAAGTGGTGGAGTGTGGTGGCGGTGATGGTGTTGCTGGAGGTGGAGGAGGAGGGTGGTGGTGGTGGTGACAGTAGAATTGTGTATGATTCTTAGAGTAGAATTTGTGGTGGTGGTTGTTGGAGATTGATAGAGAGATGGTGGTGGTTGTCGGAGATTGATAGGATGAACTGGTTGAAGGAGATTTGTGGTGTTTCTTCGGTAATAAATTGAAACAAAATAGAAATTGATGGAGAATAAATCTGGCAAGGATACAACCCTGGAGATTAAAATAATTACGATAATATCTCAAGGAAACGAAAAGCCAGAGGGTCAAGTTGGTCTATTTGCTATGCGTCCGGACCGAAAATTAGTAGACACCAAACAAATCATTTTGTGTTATATTATATAGATAGATATATCTATCGACTCGTTTATAGAGGCCTTGAGGGCTGCGCACTCTCTAAATAGTTGCCACGTTAGGCAGATAACCTCTAGTTAAGAAGCCCAACCACAAATCCTGCTGCAACTCTCGTCGTCATTAACTTCTATTGGAGTATCTGTCAATACCGAAGAATGTCGAATATCAACTCTTGGTTACCGCTGCAACATCTTTACAAAAAAACTGTGTAAAAACAAAAATCAAATTGGCTGTTAATGTGGTGGTACTTTGGACTTAACGACATCAAGTCTTGATCTTGTATCCACCAATAATGGAAAAACTATGTTTACGCAAGTCATGTTAGCTCAACGCTCGGCTCAAGTCCTTGTTCACTCGAGCAAGAATGGAAAAGAATGCTCAAAGTGCCGAAAAAACATCTCAGAAAGAATGAAGTCCCACCTTATCATCCATAAACCACTCACAAGTCAGAACATCACCAGCTGATTTAAGGAGAATGTGCAAGGGATAAGGAAAGAATCTTTTAATTGCATCTCATCAAGGTGGGTGAGTCATAAGAAGATAACTAATGATGTGCGAAATTTATTTTCATTCTAATTCATTTTAGATGGGCACTGCCGATACCCTGAATTAGTATTGTAAATTCTATATACTAATCTTTATAATTTCTTCCTTTCTTATAAAACAAAACAACAAAAAAGTTTAGATGGCATTGCTGAAACCCTTGCGAAGCATGTTTGAAGTGGGAATCAATGAGTGAAGTCTAATTTGGGAATTGTCTGATAACATTCCAAAATGCTTCTTTCGAAGATTGCTTCATCTACCAGTTCCTCCAATAACAACAACAAGGACCACAATTTCACCCGTTTTTCTACCTTCTAAAGCTTAAATACTTCTTCTAAGGTTCTCTTAATTCCTCTAATCCACCATCTCCCCCAAAATAAGTACCAGACTTGAGAGAAACTAAGCTTTCAAAATAACACGCTCCGTCCATGAAGTAAATATCATGCTTACTATTTAGTTCTCTAACACTTCCATCTTCTGGATCATACAAAGCCAGAGTACCAGAACCCAAGAATAAAAATTTACCATTCTCAAAAGACCATATTAGGCGAAAATCATTGTCCCTCATAATGCTCTCATGAGTAATGATGTAACGCCTAGTCCAAGATTCTTCAACTCCATAATCCAGCATCTCCCAGAATTCAAGACGACTGTCAGGACGAAAATGATCTTTTTTAACAAGTAGGCAAAGCCGCCCTTCGGACACTCCCAAACTCTCAAGAAAAATTGCCTGGCAACCGTGTTTCCAAGATTCTTCAGGTAGTTGCACTTCTTTGAATCTTTCATTGCTCATATCAAAAGAAACTATAACTTTGGAGAAGCTTTGGTTTAGAGCTAACCAGTGAAGGTACCCATTAAAAAGCACCCCAGATTCTGGAATATAACTTCTATAAGGAAAAGTATAAGGTATGCAGGTTGGAATGCTTTTCCATGAATCTGATGCTAATGAATATACTTGAATTACCGAAATTTTATCGTAACATTCATCACTAACTATCAACTTGTAATCGTTAGTGTTGCAATCATAACCTAAACCACATATGCACAACTCATCTGGGTCTTGGGGTACCACTATCATCTTGTATTCTCTGGTTGAAAGATTCAAAAGACAATAATTATCCCAAGAACCAGTAGTACCAAAACTATATTGCAGGAAAACCAGGCCATTGCATGAACCCCACAATCGAACAACCTTATCTGTTAAGTTAACCTTATTTGTTAAGTTTAATGGATCATTTCCGATCTCAGTCGTTGACGATGTTAATGAATCATAATTTATAGTGCGGAATGCATTATAATTCATGACCAAGAAGTTGGGGTTGTTTCTTTGAATAGCAAGATCAAGATGCGATTTAACAAAATCAGGATTGGAAATCATGGCAAGCCAACTCTTGCAAACACACTTACAAACTAATAGAGATTTGACTGGTACCTTTAAAAGGATATCAAGGTAGAGCACTTGTGGAATGCTTGACATCTTAATTTGCTGCAATTCTCTGATTCAGCTTCTTCTTTTTAGAGTGACAGAGGAAAAAGTTGGGGTTTCATTTGTTGCAAATATCAAACATTAATAAAAAAAAAATTAACTCATGATGAATTGAAACTCTACCCTGCAGGATGCATCTCCCAACCACCTTTCTTCCCAGTATTCTTCTTTTGGAATTTGGATTGTGTAGTCAATACTGAAAAATGTGGAACTCTCAGTCAAAATTGTACAACTCGTGTGTATAAACACATGTAGACCTTTATTGTGCAACTTGGAGATGACTTCGTCGCAAATAGGGCTGCGCACTAACCGTACCGGGACCGAAAACCGCACTGAAACCGATAATCCAATGGTCGGTGACGGTCTTAATTATGATAGCCGTTAGATCTTCGGTTCGGCCAACGGTTCCACCATTAACCGCTCCATAACTGAACCGAGTAACCGATCATTGTGGACCCTTGATTTATTCTATTATGATCAATCCTAGCCGTCTATTTTACGAGTAAACCTAACTATATAATAGAAAACCCTAAAACTTTAACAGCTTCTTCGTTTCTCTTCTCCTCTCCGAGACTTCGTCTCTCTCTTCAGTCGCCTCCATCACCAGTTCACCACCAGAGGCAGAGATTTTTAGTCGCCTCCTCCACCTCCATCAAGAGATTCAAGACTCAAGAGCACCACCACCTCTAGTAAGTGTTTTATCCTCTTCTGTTTCTCCTTCTCCTTGATTGATTTTTTTAAATCAATTTCTAGGTTTTTTTTTTGATTCACTACTTTGAGTCTCGAGATGGTTTGATTTCTGTTTATCAATCGATTTATGTATTTTTGTCAATCGATTTATGTTAGGGTTATAATTTTTGTTTTTGTTTTTATGTTCTCAGACCTTGAGGAGCAGGAGCAGGAGCAGCTGGAGTTCTTCATTAAGTGAAGTTGTGGATTATTTCAAACAGGTAACTACTAACTAGTGTTTCTTCTTTTTGTTCAGAGATTTTTATTTGTTTTTGATAGAGATTTATAGATCTGAGCTTGTTTCATATAGTATGGGTTTATTTCATAGTATGGGTTTTTGCTTATTTGAGTTTTAGTTTGATGATAATGGTGATTTGATAAGACCCTCTGTTTGATTTTATGAATCATATGATTAGTTCATTTCATAACTATGTAATGTTATATTTGCAGTGTATTTAGAAGGTTTTTTGTTTTGTTTGTGGTATATATAACATTTCTAAGATGCTCTTTGTTTAGAACAAAGCTTGAGATATCTATAGTCTGCTGATGTTTCTATAAACACATCCACCATTTCTTAACTTTGTTTTATTACAAATCTGCAATCATCTTTTATTACTTTTGTGTGTTGCTTCTGTAATGGATATGTGTACTTGTATTAAGAACTTGCTAGCCATTTCCAACTCAACTAACTTGTTTACATTTCGCATGGGATATAACTGGTAATGGTAGGATCAAGTTCAGTTTCGTTATCAAGCTGCAAGATGTCAGGTGCATCTCCAGCCTCTCAATCCCTTGCAGCTGGGTCTACTGAAGTGACACCTTCTGTAACACCTCAAGTTGATGCTACACAAGAAACATAGCAGGCTACACAGGACCCTGCACCTGAAAGTGAACCAAAGAAGAAGGGAAAAGTTAGATCCAAAGTATGGAATGATTTTGTAAGGCTCAGTGAACAACAAGCACAATGTAAGCATTGCAAGAAAAAATTGCAAGCCAATACTCGAGGAAATGGCACCTCCAGCATGAAGACACATTTAGGCACATGTCCTGAGAATCCAAACAAGAAGCTGAAGGGACAACAGAGTTTAATATTTCCACCATCAAAACCAGGACATGCATTGCAACTGGTAGCTGTTAGTTATGACAAGGATATGTGTAGAAGGAGATTGACTGAGTTTGTCATAATAGATGAACTGCCATTTAGAATTGTAGAAGGAGAAGTGTTTAGAAGATACAGTGAACAGTTGGAACCAAGATTCAAGGTGCCAAGCAGGATGACCATTTACAGAGATCTTTTAACCATCTACAAAGAGGAGAAAGAAAAGTTGAAGAAATATTTCAAGGAAAGTAAACAAAGAGTCTCTCTCACAACCGATACATGGACCTCTCCAAACAACTTCAACTATATGTGTGTGACAGTGCACTTTGTTGATATTCATTGGAAGCTTCAAAAGAGAATCATCCTGTTTTGCCAGATCAAGGGTAATACTGGAATGGAAATTGGGAAAATGCTTGAGAAATGTTTGCTGGATTGGGGGCTAGAAGATCTTTTTGGTGTGACTTTGGACAATGTCAGTGCAAATACTGTGGCAATTGAGTATCTTCAAACCAGTGTCATCAATTGGACAGGAGCAACAGTTAGATCTCAATACATGCAGGTTAGATTGCTTTTCTTAGCTCTATTGCTATGTTTCTTCTATACTTCTTGTAGTCTGTCAATTGATTCATAATGTTATTTTATGTTTGTTAATGAGCTTGCCAAAAAAATGATTCATTGGGCTATGTTCATGATCAATTTGCTTATAGTTATGTATTATTCTCATCTTAGTATTCTTTTTCACTTATAGTTCTGTATTATTTCTTGAATCACTACCATTTTATCATCACTATATTTCATATGCTACATCTTTTTATTTTCATTTTCATATGTTCCAAGAGATGCGCAGTTTTACCGATTCTTTCATGAACTAGCTAGGCAACATATCAACTTTGTGTCATTACTCAGTTTAGACAACATATCAACTCTGTGTCATTCCTTATAAATATCTATTTGCTCTCTTCATTTTCAGTTGATATGTTGGTTGGATTTAGAATACTCTGTGTCATTACTCAGTTTAGAACAAGTACTAATTAGAACTTGATACTCAGTTTAGATTATCTTTTTCCAGTGCTGCTTAAGATTATCTTTTTAAAATTGTGTAGTGGTCTCAACTTATGAATTCAGTAACTTATGATATTTCCTTGTTTCATTCTTATCAGGTAAGGTGTGCTGCGCATGTTCTTGCGCTTGTTGTTAAAGATGCGGTGCTGTTGTATCACAAGTCAATTAGCAGGATCAGATCAGTTATCAAGTTTGTTATCGGTTTTCCCTCTAGGTTAGCCAAATTCAAAGAATGTGTTGCTCTTGAGAAGATTGATTGTAAGAAGATGGTTTTCTTAGATGTGAAGACCAGATGGAATGCTACATATCTAATGCTTGAAGCTGCCATTCCATATGAAAAGGTCTTTAAGAGGTTAGAAAGAGAAGATAAGAGCTTTCGAGATAAGTATATTTTCAAAGAATCTGAATGTGATGCTTTACCTATTACTGATGATGACACTGTTGTAATTGATAATGAAGATTATTTTCTTAGTTCTAGTGAATCTGAATGTGAAGGAGATGTAACTAAAAAGAGGAATACGAAGAAAAATAACAAGCCCTGTCATCATGCTCCATATGCTGCAGACTGGTCATATGCTAGGAGTCTTGTGAAATGTTTAAAAATATTATTTGATGCTACTGTTAAGTTCTCTTCTTCAATACAGGTTACTACACATGAGTTTTTATAGCAGTTGGCTTTGATTCATGAACAGTTGGTTCGTCTTAGAGCTATAGGAAACCGAGATTATCATATTTCTAGGATGGCAGAAGTAATGTTTAAAAAGTACAACACATATTGGGGGGATTATGAAGATATGAACTCTGTTCTGTTTTTTGCTAAGTTGCTTGATCCTCGAGAGAAAGAGTCTGGTTTGAAGTTTGATCTTGAATGTTTGTATGAGCAAGATGATTTCAGGGTTGGAAGTGTTTTGAAAGCTATGAAACAAGATATGGGAAAACTTTATGAAGAGTACAACACCATGTATTCAAATGCCAATGCAGATGAAGGTGACATCAGCTTTTGAACTTTAGTTATCTGCTTTTGTTCTACTGTTAGAGATTATAAATATTGTTATCATCATCATTTACTAATATTGATTGTGCTGATGTCTTAGGTACTGGGTCAACAACTGCTGCAGGTGTAGATGACATGGTAGTTTGTGTGAAAGAAAAGAACATTGAGGATATGCTTGAGTTGAGGAAGAAAAGGCGAAGAATGAATGTTTACTCTACTCATCCAAAGTCAGAACTTGAAAGGTATTTGCTTGATGACTGTGAAACATCTACCAGGGATTTTGATATTCTGGCTTGGTGGCAGGCTAATAGTACCAAGTATAAGGTACTATCACTTATGGCGAAGGATATTTTGGAAATACCAGTGTCCTCAGTTGCTTCAGAGTCTGCATTCAGTACTGGAAAGCGCATTCTTACTCCATGGAGAAGCTCGCTATCTGCCAGGACAGTTGAAGCACTTCTCTGTACGCAAAGCTGGTTGCAAAAACCTATCTCTCTTGATTTCATATGTGACTATGTACCAGATGACAATGCCAGCATTGAAGATGGTAATGGAATCTCTTCTCTTCTTTTTTGACTTAAAATTTGTATTGATTTTCAACATTTCATCTTATTTGTATTGCTTGTTTTTTATCAACTTAATTTACTTTTACTTTTACCCAAACCTAAAGTCTTTCTATCAATCTTACTTTCCACCACAAAAGTAAAGAAGATCAGAAGAGAAATAGTAGCTAGGAGTGACTTGCTTATAGCCATGTCTCTGTTAATAAAAAAGAAGAACTGTTTGTCACTTGAATCCAGTTAGAGTTTCTAAATTGGAATACTTTTGAGAGAGCTTGTTTGTTTGGTAATGAGGGAAAGAACTGTGAATGCAGTCACCCTTTTATAGTTGTCTTAAGGAATATAGCATGCATAGATAGCTATTTTCCACCTTAGAGTTGCATATGGTTCAGTAGTGTACCAACTACATGTGGGAAATCCCAACTGTCATTTATTTTGCATATCATGATTTATCTCTATGGTTAGTGGAGTTGCAATCAGTTGCACTCAAGTCTGTATTGCTTTTGACATATGATCAATATGAACATGGAAAAAAGAAATGAAAATTTCTTTTATTTGGTATACGTTATGTTCGTTATTTGGTATACATATGATAAGGAAGTACTCAATTTCATTATCTATGAGTCAGTAAATCACAAAGGTATGATTGGCTTGAGAATTGGATGGACTGATATGTATTGTGGAATTTTGATGTGAAGGATTAGCTTCACTTCAGTTCGATAATAAGTCATGACTGATATATAAAATATTATCAGTGTTTTCATCCATGGAAACTCTTAGAGTTGATTCCTTTGCACTTAAATTCTATTGACATTGTTTTAGTGAGTGATATATGTAGATTATTGTCATTCTGTTACGTTGCTTCCTTAACCCTGCACTTTGTTGGTGACTTGAATCACTTGATCTTTTCTAAATATGAGATACGATGTCTAGTAACTTATCTCGTTTATGCATGGGAATGAGAAAGTTGATGCAGGCATAATATGTGAATATCTGACTTTTGAGTAATTCTCTTTGCAGACATTTTGGGCAAGGATGAGGATTAAGGGGATGATTGGCTTGAGAGTTGGATGGACTGGAGTCTTTTACTTGTCTTCAACTCTTCGTGCTACTTTCTTTTCTTATGTTAAACTTTAAGACTTGTGTTTGATCTTTAGACTCCTTGCTTTTGGACTTCAAGTCTGTTTGATCTTTAGACTCTTGTATGGAATGGATTAAGAATCTACTTGTTACTTGTTAGTTGTTATTTGTTAAGTATGGAATGGATGTACAGGTGCAGGTGCAGGTATAAAATCTGTCAGAATTTTCTGACATTTATAAATGGTTAAAACCGAACCGAACCGCAGAATAACCGAATAGTGTCAGTGCGGTTAAAAACCGAACCGAATACTAAACAATTCGGCTACGGTTTTAAATTTGCTAACCGCACTATACACGGTTAGGTAAACGGTTTTACCAATAACCGCACCGAACCGAACCGTGTGCAGGCCTAGTCGCAAATACCTTGAAAATATATGCCGCAAGCCCAGATACTTAATAGGATATGCAATTCACTAACAACCAACACACCGTCCAGAACTTGCTTACCAGAATTTGTTTATCGGGCCATGGTACGTACAGTCTACGACAGTAGCATTGTTTAGCAACAAAACAAAGAAACGCTGCAAATGGTTAACGTTAATTTCTTACTAGCCTAGTTATTAATTTTCATAATAAATCGTATCCAAAAGAAATATAAAAGGCTGGGAGAAATATAAAATCCTCAAACTCTAGTTCTAGCGGATCGAGCTCCTGCCGGTTTAAAAAGTGAGTTAGGTCTGGTCCTTCCGGATGATACTCATTTTGTGAACGACACCCACAATATTTCGGACCAGCTACCTGCTGAGATTTACAGGGGTAACTTTTTTAGGTGGTGGGTCCTATAATTATGTGAGAGTTGATAGATTTTGTGGGCTCAACATTTTGGTTTTGCGAAACTGCTTTATTAACAATAAGTCAATATGAAAATAATTTAACAAAATCAGAAAATGATTTATACATGATGATTTTGGCATATCCTCATCATCACTTTTGTCATATCAATTTTCTTAAGGGGATTACGGTCGTGTGGTTTTACTGATGATGATGAACGCTCTTTTGAGAACCATTTATTCCTCTTTTAGAGAAGATCTCTAAACTGTCTTGTAATGAGAGAAACCGAATTTTCAAGATCTTCATCTGACCATTCGTTAATAAGCTCTTTCTCAGAGATGCCAACACTTTCACTTTTAGCAAGTGCATCAGTGTTCTTAAGTGCTTTGAACGCAATAGCTTTATCAGCTTTAGCTTGCTGCTCATGGTCAAAGATCTTTAACTTTCCAACAAGCGTGCTTTTGGAAAGTGTAGTAAGATCGTTTCCTTAAGTAATGACATGTTTGTTAGACTCGTATCGAGCTGGCAAAGATCTTAGAATTTTCATCACAATATCATGTTCAGGAATAGTCTTTCCTAATGAATGACAAGCGTTCACTATTTCCAATAATTTGTAATTAAATTCCTTAAAAGAATCTTCATCATCCATATGAAGGTTTTCCCAGTCAGAGGTCGTGTTTTGAAGCCTTACTTCCTTCTCAATGGAATTCTCTTCAAATACGGTTTCTAAGATATCTCAAGCATTTTTTTGATCTAGTGCACACAGACACATGATGTTGAAGATCTTGGATTATGGCTTGGATAATGGCGTTCAATCCATCAGGGTTGTGATTAGCATCTTTGATTTCATCATCGTCATATGCCTCTACCTTTAGGAATAACAGCAGCTCCTTCTCCAATCATTGGAGCATTATATCCTCTTACAACAAGAACCCATGTCCAAAACTCACGAGCTTGTAAGAAGAAACACATAGCAGTTTTTCACCATAAGTAATTTGTGCCAACGTAGGCTGGCGGTACGTTAATTGATATTTCACTCTTGTCCATAATACAGATCGCTTCAAACACAAACTTATTAGGTCTAACAATGTTTGCCTTCTCTGATACTAATTAAAAACGCAATGGATACCAAATACACCCAGCTTTTTCGTTCGGCAACCTGTATATACAAAACTTAATACAATAACAAGTAGACCAACTGAATGATCCTTGAAAATATGTATATAGAGTTTATATCTCTAACCTCTACTCAATTAGTGTGTATATAGACACAGGGTCGGTGAACCTAGTTGTTAAGCAGAGTACATGGACGATCCCAAAAAATCAATATCCAAGATCAATCTAGTCGTATCCAAATAATCGAATCAGAATTTTACCAAGTGATTAAACTTGTTATCTATCTTTAAAGATACGAATTCTACAAGAAACAATTCTCGTAATCAATTACAATTAAGCAAAAGTATCTACTTAGATTGAATACGTAGAAACCTGTGCAAATCAAATTATCAAGATAAACAATATAATACGGAAAAGGAAAAACACAAGACACACCAGAAATTTTGTTAATGAGGAAACCTCCATAGCAGAAAAACCCCGGGACCTCTTACAGATTTGAACACCACACTGTATTAAGACGCTACAGACACTAGCCTACTATCAGACTTCGGACTAGAATAAAGTTGAGATCGAACCCACCCTCCAAGAGATTTAGTTACAGTCGCGCTTGTTAGAGCACTGCTCGGTCGAACTCGCAAGCTTTGCTATCTCAAGCTTGTTTGTCAAGTTTAGATGTCAAAACTATAAGTCTTGATTTCTAGTCTACTTATAGCTATGTCTCGGATTAGGATAGAATGTGTAGTTGAGCTTTAGACTTCACGTCGTTCTTCAATTGAAGACGAAGATCTACTAATGGGAGCTTGGAGGAACTTCAGCAAGAAAAGGTATTTTGAGACTTGAACTCATTTATCACTAAGAAGTCTATTTTATTATATCTCCTATTGAGACTAAGTCGTATAGCTATATAGACTTTTACATTAAACACATTTGATATTTCGAGCTAAGTTTAACTCGCATATATCTTTTTCGAAATATGTGTTGGAAAGCTTTTTGCTTTAACTACGTTCATCATTATTCTTGATGAAAGTCAAAAGATGATCATGTGAAAATCGCCTTGTAACATCTTACATGATTTGTGTGAGACAGTCATTTGGTGTAGACTCAGAATGTTTCGTATTGATCATTCGATCACTTGAAAATTGCTTATAAGCTAATAGTTTGTGTGAGATTACTATTGTCGTCTTCTAAGAATATTTCAATGATTGAAATTAGAATTTAGAATAATTAATCATTGTCTGGATATATCACAATATGCATACCAGTATGCAAACTGTTGTAAGAATGAATCGGGTCCAGGAACCAAGTATGCATACCCGTATGCAAATGATTTTAATTGTCAAAGTCCAGGAACTAAGTTTGCGTACCCGTTTGCAAACTGTTTCACCTGAATTCGGCCCAAAACGACAGTATGTGTACCCATTTGCGAACTGTTGGAAAAAATCAAAGTCCGGAACTTAAGTTTGCGTACCCGTTTGCAAACTTATGTGGTTAAGTTCTAAAATCGGTTAAGTATGATTTCATACTCATGAACAAATACATTTTTATATCAAGGAATGCAATCTTTGCAAACCGTGGCTAAAGTGTTCATGAACTGATTCTTTTAAATCAATCCGATTTTGCTTCAATTATGTCTTGTATACTTCTATAAGAATATAAACAATTGAACAAATCTATGAGTAACACAATTAGATTCATTTGATCTAGAAGTGTTAAGATGAACATGGTTAATACAAAAGTGTTCATATGGCTAACTTCGGTTAACTGTTATTGAGCCAACTCAATATACACGTTTAGGTACGGTTACCCATATATAAATGAAGGTATATTTCATTTGTGTGTAACAAGCTAAGACCATCTAACGGTGAAGATATATTGCTTTGGTTTTAAGCAAACTCAACTTGAATCTTAAATCAGGTTTTCATCCAACGGTGAATATTGATTACTTTGTTTCAAAGTTATCAAACCCTGATTTGAAGACTATATAAGGGAGAACTCTAGCAACTGGAAAACCTAATCCCCACACCTTCTGTGTGATACTAGTTGCGACTAGAGTCGATTCTCCTTTAACCTAGGTTTTTCCTAAAACCATTATAGGTTAACGACTTAAAGACTTCATTAGGATTCTGAAGCCAGACCCAACTATTTTCTCTATAGTTGCGTGTTCTGATCTTACTTGTTCTATCGTATTGAGTACTATCTTCTCTAAGATTTTCTCGAGATTTATCTCCGATAGGTAAGATATAAAAAGTAATCACAAAGCTTTTCGTCTCATTCCTTGTGATTCCACAATAACTTGTTCTACTACCATATAGTTGAGTTACTGTGAGGTGATTGATATTTCTAGGCTGTTCTTCAGGAATATAAGACCGGATTATCAATTGGTTCCTGTTCACCTTGATTTATCAAAAGAAGCAACAAAAACTTCATAGGTATTTCTGTGGGAGAAAGATTAATCTATAAGAATAGACTTTTCTGTGGGAGACATATTTGTTTATCAAGTCTTCGACTTTGGGTCATACCAACTCTTAGTTGTGGGTGAGATCAGCTAAGGGAATCAAGTGCGTAGAGTCTTGCTGGGATTCATATGCGTAAGTAACGCGATTGTACCTTAATCAGTGTGAGATTGGTTAGGGCTCAACTACATTCCAGTTCGAAGTTAACTTGTAGTAGGCTAGAGTCTGTAGCGGCTTAATACAATGTGGTGTTCAAAGCTGGACTAAGTCCCGGGGTTTTTCTGTAATTGCGGTTTCCTCGTTAACAAAACTTATGGTGCTTGTGTTATTTCTTTTCCGCATTATATTTGTTTATACAATTAAAATATCACAGGTTGTGCGTATTTCAATCAATTGGTAAATCCAACCTTTGGTTGTTGATTGAAATTGATTGACAGTTGAACATTGGTCTTTGGTACCGTTCAAGTTGTTTCTCCTAAAAATCAGGCTCACGGATTCCATCTATTTGATTTGCTTATTACTTTGAGAAACAGAGATATAACTCTTGGTTATATTTTCCTTGATTGAGTCTGACTGTCTAGTTGATTCTCTTGGAGTTAGTTCATACATATTTCCTAACGAAATATTGGGTGTGGTTGTTAGACCCCCGTTTTTTCAATTGGTATCAGAGTAAGCAAACATTTTAGCAATCTGACTCTATGGACAGAAGTGTTATCTCAATAAACGTGCCACCGGATCCAGGAGATACAGAATTTTTTTCTATGTCTGATTTGATTAAATCCGTAGAAGATATTATATCTCATCCGTCTCCTGGAATAAATTCACCAGAAGTTTTTTCAGAAGTCTAAAAACTCCTCGAGAACCTTTCTCTTGATTTTGAGAGTGTTCTCCAAAAGGAACAAGACTCTCTCAGTAGACTAAATCATTTTATGATGAATAATATTCTTGTTGATGTTGATATTGATTCAGTGAGAAATGAGTGTACTGCTTCTCTCCCTTGTTGCACATCGATTGTAATTCAAAAGGAGCGCATGTCTCTTTCATCTGAAAATATCTTACTAGAACAGGATTCATTACATGAGTCTATTCCGGAAACATCTTTTCAAAACTAAATGGTGATAATCTTTAGCAAAAACGCTAAGATGTCTTTCTATACAAAGAACGTTGCCTTACGTTATGTTGAAAATAATTTCCAGTTGTTGCTGAAAAAGGAATCCAAAACTAGACATCAAAGACATTTGTTTGGTTATCTAGGATTCTGTAAGGCTTTTACTAAATCAGCCCATTGGGTATTCCGTAACCCACTATGTGTAAAAGTTGCTGGAAAGAGGTTCTCTCATGGGATCAATATATTAAACCTAATCGAACACTTGATTAGTTCTCAGATTTCACCTAAACAGTTTTTTGAACAAACCCATTTAGCTCTTGATCCACCGCATGCGGTTCACATGTGTGAATCAGGCCATGAACTAGAACTTGTTGGTTCCAGTACCTGGACTAGTTTTACCGGTTTGAGAACTGTTCGGTCGGTTGCACGTATGAATAAAATTTCTCCTCTTGTTTTCTTCTCCATCTTCTCTTGTTCGAGAACTTAGTGAAAGAAAACTCAAGAGTTTGTAAACTCTTAATTCCCCAAAACCTCATTTCTCATTTGTTTTGTGTGTTTCCATTGAATTCGCAACAAAAAAACATTCAACGGGATTACCTTTGTTTCTTCATATCTTCCAGTTATGGAGCTTCACCATTAACTACAGTTCGTGTACCAAGTAAGTTTTTCACCTTATTGTGTGTTTCCCTTTTCAACAATGTCATCTAGGAAGAGGTTGAGTCGTGGTGAGAGTTCGTGTGCTCAATTTAGTGGTGATACTTATTATGATTCCAGTTTGCGAACTAGGTTTGTTAGCAAAGAGTCCCGTGACCACTTTTTGGAATATAGGAAGAAACTTCCTGTAATGGAAAGATACTATGATTCTTCAAAAATTAGTGTAGAACATCTCTCGAGGTTTTTTAGAGGTTTTGAATGGGGAATAATTCATCAACCTATGGGAACTGCTCATGTCGAAATGCCCACCCAGTTTTATGCAAATTTACATGAACCGAACTCTGTCAACTGCGCTTTTGAAACTATTGTGGGGAATGAAATCTTTTTGGCGAATCGTCAAGTTACTGCTGATCTCTTGAACTTGACCCGGGTTAGTAACTTCCAATTCCCACCTCCTGAGCATGAAAGGTTATCCCTAAATGTGATGTCAAATCGGCTTCTTAATAAAGACGTTTCCTGGAAAGATGGCAAGATTGATGTTCATGGTGCTGAGTTGTTTCTTAAAGTTGCTGGAAAACTGGTCATGGCAAACATGATGCTGAGTACAATTGACAAAATGTTATGGACCAGGTCTCTTGTTGAATTAGTCTGTTACATTGTTGAAGGGGGAGACATTGATTTTTTTAGTCTTATAATTGGTCAGATGATAAGTGTGAAACAGACTTCTAAGAAGACTCCAGGCTTTCCTTGTATCATTTCAAGGATTTGTAGTCATTTCGGCATTATTGCTTTTGGAACTGATCTTGGAGGTCAAAAAGTCTTAACCATGGCAAGCATCGAAAAGATGTGCAGAACTCCAGCTTCTTCAAATTCTGAGATCATCCAACTCCGACAAGAAGTTGAATTTTTGAAAGAGTAGTTGGATTATGCTTCGCAAGCCTATCCTGAACTGATTGAGAAGTTTGATGAAATTGCTAGGGACTTTTATGAGGACTTGAGTTAAATATTTTTCTCTTGTTCTTATTTGTTATAACTCTGGTTATGTTATTTTCTGTTAAACTTCTTATGTCGAACTTATTAAAACTGTTATTTTTAATAGTTGTAATAACTTTAATGGTATTAGCCTTGAATGATTTTATCTTTCAATTAAATTATTAAATGTGTTAAATCCATAAGAAGTTTAGCTGAATATATGCCAAAAGTTAAGTCTATTATGCTTTTATGCAAATATTGATAAAAGATAGAATGAACTTTTGTATATTCCGCAGCATTGATCTTTCCCTGATCCACTTCTATGTGAAATTACTGTATGGCTCCATAAGTTTTATTATGTTGAGCATTTCCAATTAAATTAATCATTAAGGTTCTCTTGTGGTTAATTTAATTGAGTTTTCTGGATACAAATTCATGTTTCATGTGATTTGTTACTGTCCAAAGAAATCCTTATTTTCTTGTAAAAGTAAGGTCGCTCTTGTTGTTCTTTCAGGAATGGCATTTTATGGGGGAGAGTTCTTAATTCATGAACTTGTGCTTAATTGCCAAATCTTTGTGGGGAGTACGTCTGTGGAATATTATAGGAGTTATCTTGTATCTTTATAAACTCCTTGATGAATACACTAAGTTTCGACTATGGGAAATCATCGAAACCAAGTTGATATGATCTCTTTTAGTCATGAATAAACTCTTTGAGAATTTCATTATGATCCCGCTAGTTTTCGTACCTTTGCCAATTTATATTGACATAAAGGGGGAGAATTATTTTGTAGTTGACACTACATACATATGGTTTACGGATCATTATGTAAGGGGGAGTGGTTTTCATTGTGAGATGAAGTATTGACTAAGGGGGAGTGATACATATCACCGTAGTATTATTGTAAAAGTTGTGATACAATTGAACTTTGATGTTGTGTAATAATACTATGACACTGTATAACAATAATTGAGAACAACTGTTTTCTTATTGTTATGGATACGGATCTTCAACAACTATGATGCTGAGTTGAACACGTTTAGAATCACTGGAGTACTTGGAGTGACGAAGAATTCAAGGAATGTTGAAGAACCAAGGAAATCAAGCATTTGGATGAGAAGCTACAAAGTTTATTTATTTTGTAATCCACATGTATTGATAGTTTTGTCACTAAAATTGACAAAGGGGGAGATTGTTAGAGAAATGCTTGGTCGAACTCGCAAGCGTTGCTATCTCAAGCTTGTTTGTCAAGTTTAGGTGTCAAAACTATAAGTCTTGATTTCTAGTCTACTTATAGTTATGTCTCGGATTAGGATAGAATGTGTAGTTGAGCTTTAGACTTCACAGCGTTCATCGATTGAAGACGAAGATCTACTAAGGGGAACTTGGAGGAACTTCATCAACAAAAGGTATGTGGAGACTTGAACTAATCTAATACTCAGAAGTCTATTCTATTCTATCTCATATTGAGACTAAGTCGTATAACTATATAGACTTTTACATTATACACATTTGATATTTCGAGCTGAGTTTAACTCGCTTATATCTTTCTCAAAATACGTGTTGGAAAGATTTTTGCTTTAACTATGTTCATCATTATTCTTGACAAAAGTCAAAAGATGATCATGTTAAAATCGCCTTGTAACATCTTACATGATTTGTGTGAGACAATCATTTGATGTAGACTCGGAATGTTTCGTATTGATCATTCGATCACTTGAAAATTGCTTATAAGCTAATAATTTGTGTGAGACAGCTATTATCGTCTTCTAAGAATGTTTAAGTGATTAAAATGGGAGTTTAGAACAATTAATCATTGTCTGGATATAGCATAGTATGCATACCAATAAGCAAACTGTTGTAAGAATGATTCCGGTCCGGGAACCAAGTATGCATACCCGTATATGAACGGTTTTAACTGTCAAAGTCCGGGAACTAAGTTTACGTACCCGTTTGCAAACTGTTTCACCTGAATTCGGTCCGGAACGACAGTATGCGTACCCGTTTGCGAACTGTCGGAAAAGATCAAAGTCCGGAACTAAAGTTTGCGTACCCGTTTGCAAACTTATGTGGTTAAGTTCTAAAATTGGTTAAGTATGATTTCATACTCATGAACAAATACATTTATATATCAAGGAATGCAATCTTTGAAAACCGTGGCTAAAGTGTTCATGAAATGATTCTTTTGAATCAATCCGATTTTGCTTCAATTGTGTCTTGTATACTTCTATGAGAATATAAACAATTGAACAACTCTATGAGTAACACAATTAGATCCTTTGAAGTACTTTAAGCTCTGCAGCTATTGGGTCAAGTTCTTATTGATTCTACGTTTACTTCTTGCCAAATTTGATTATCATTTGATCTAGAAGTGTTAAGATGAATATGGTTAATACAAAAGTGTTCATATGGCTAACTTCGGTTAACTATTATTGAGCCAACTCAATATACACGTTTAGGTATGGTTGCCCATATCTAAATGAAGGTATATTTCATTTGTATGTAACAAGCTATGACCATCTAACGGTTGAGAGATATTGCTTGGGTTTAAGCAAACTTAGTTTGAATCTTAAATCAGGTTTTCATCCAACGGTGAATATTGATTACTTTGTTTCAAAGTTATCAAACCCTGACTTGAAGACTATATAAGGGAGAACTCTAGCAACTGGAAACCTAATCCCTACACCTTCTGTGTGATACTATTTGCGACTAGAGTCGATTCTCCTTTAACCTAGGTTTTTCCTAAAACCATTATAGGTTAACGACTTAAAGACTTCATTGGGATTTTGAAGGCAGACCCAACTATTTTCTCTGTAGTTGCGTTTTCTGAGCTTACTTGTTCTATCGTATTGAGTATTATCTTCTCTAAGATTTGCTTGAGATTTATCTCCGATAGGTAAGATATAAAAACTAATCACAAAGCTCTTCGTCTCATTCTTTGTGATTCCACAATAACTTGTTCTACTACCATATAGTTAAGTTATTGTGAGGTGATTGATATTTCTAGGATGTTCTTCGGGAATATAAGACCGGATTATCAATTGGTTCCTGTTCACCTTGATTTATCAAAAGATGGAACAAAATTTTCATAGGTATTTCTGTGGGAGACAGATTTATCTATCAGAATAGACTTTTCTGTGGAAGACAGATTTTTTTATCAAATCTTCGACTTTGGGTCGTAGCTAGGGCTGTCAATGGGTCCGGTTCCTCCCGGGTACCGTACTACCCGGACCCTATTTTTTTTCCGGTTCCTAACGGGTCCGGGTCCAAAATTATTGGACCCAGAACCGGACCCGTTAAAACAACTAGATACCCATCGGTTCCGGGTAATTTATGGGTAATTCAAGCTCAAATTATAACACAATGCAAATGCGCAAATCAACTGGAATCACTGGTAGTAATCATTGTAGACAGACTAAGTTGGAAATACAAAATAAATTCTCTAAATAAAAGAACAAGAATCAAAGATTGAAACCAAGTCTATTAAAAATAACAAAATAACTGTGTCATATAATTTAGCTTTAGTGACCATGGAAATAAGAATACAATTGAACCGTCTGATATCCGAGCTACAAATATGAAAAGCCTAAACCGGCAAAAAAATCAAGACCAGACCCACTTGTATATTCCAATGCTCTAATTGGTTTTGCTCCTTCAGATTTTTGCAACGTCTAGAAAAGATGGTACTAGTGGTTTATCTTCAACTCAGTTATTTGTTTGATCGAGATAGTGGTCCGCCAGTTAATCATGTAGTATCAATGAGTGAGGGGGACTTAAAATAAAGATCACTGAGATTGATAGATCTTGTATAGGTACATATTTAATTTCTTTGAGGCAGGGGAAGATAAAAAGAAGTATAATGAGTGGGATGCGGCTCAAAGTTGAGACGTAGGTAAGTATAAATCACACATAATCATGTTGAGTGGCTAAATAGTAAATTGACCTTAATATTTATAATTATGTCGGGTACCCGTCGGGTATTTCCGGTTTGGACCAGTTAGTAATCGGTTCTTAATAGGATCTACCCGTCGGGTATGAAAAATATTAATGGGTCCAATATTAGGACCCGGACCCATAACACCCGGTTCCGATTTCGCTTCCGGGTAATGGGTACCCATTGACAGCCCTAGTCGTAGCAACTCTTAGTTGTGGGTGAGATCATCTAAGGGAATCAAGTGCGTATATTCCTGCTAGGATTCAGAGGCGTAAGGAACGCGATTGTACCTTAATCAGTGTGAGATTGGTTAGGGTTCAACTACATTCCAGTCTGAAGTTAACTTGTAGTAGGCTAGAGTCTGTAGCGTCTTAATACAATATGGTGTTCAAATCTGGACTAGGTCTTGGGGTTTTTCTGCATTTGCGGTTTCCTCTTAACAAAACTTCTTGTGTCTGTGTTATTTCTTTTCCGCATTATATTTGTTTATATAATTGAAATGTCACAGGTTGTGCGTAGTTCAATCAATTGGTAAATCTAACCTTTAGTTGTTGATTGAAATTGATTGACACTTGAACATTGGTCTTTGATACCGTTCAAGTTGTTTCTCCTAATAATAAGGCTCACGGATTCCATCTGTTTGATTTGCCGATAACTTTGAGAAACAGAGATACAACTCTTGGATATATTTTCCTTGATTGAGTCTGACTGTCTACACTACACCATATTGCCCGATTTGGGACATATTGATTTTTGGATTGGAGACACATATACATGTCTTTAGTGCTTCCACTCATATAATTGTCTTAAATAAAATATATGAGTAGCTTTAATTCTGATTTTTCAACTACTCTTACAAGTGTCTTAAAATGTGTCTCTACAAAATTTATAATTTTAATATATATCTAATCTGTCATTTATTTTTCATTATAATTTCATTTTATTTCCCTCCAAAATTCCAAACTTTCCCCAAAATTCCCTCCCTTTCCAATTTTCTAAATCTCTCACATTATTTTCCATCTCAAATTTCCCCCCATCATTTTCCCTCCCTAAAATTCCCCCCCTAAATCTTGGTCTCACACCAAATCATTTTGAAACATGATTTTCATTTATTCCCACCATTTATTTTGGTCTCAGGTAAGAAATATCCTTTTTACGAAATCGATTTTGATTGATAAACCCTAAAAATTTGATTTCTAATTTTTGTGTCTGAAATTCGCAGAAGAAGATTGAAGTAAAATTCTTGAAGATTCAGGTATACCTCTAACCCTATTTGTTTGTTTTTTTCTCTCTATGTTTTGCAAGTTATGTGTTTGATTTATGTATTTATGAATTGATTTCCATTTGAGGGTTATGTGTTTGATTTTTCACTGTGGGTATGTGAGTTTTGCATTTTTTATCTCTAACATGTTCTTGCAGTTGTAGAAGTGTTGAGTGCATTTATTTTTCTGCAAGTGTTTTAAAATGAATGTTAATGTAAATCTTTGAGATGCTGCTTTTGTGCACAGCTTCATCATGTCTTTCCCATGTTTTCTAGTGGTTTTTAATTCATGTTAGTGAAGTTGAATCTCACATAAATTCAACTCTTTCTCAAACTTGGGTTTTTGTCAGATTTCAGTTTAAGTTTGTAGAACTCTAGATTCAGATTCATCATTGTTTCTCAAGGGTTTTTGTTTGTTGGCAAGAACCTGGCGATTGTGAGCTCCTGGATAAATATATTTTAACATGACCTCTTATGTTGTGTTTGTAGCAAGAAATATAGAAGATTCAAGTACAAAGTTTTGAAGATTCAGGTATAAACTAATTATTACTTGTTTGTTTGTGTTTTTCTCTCTATGTTTTGCAGGTTTTATATATTTCTTTAGTTGATTCATTGTGATTCAAGCATGGGTCTGTGAGTTTTGCTAGTTATAATATGTTTGATTTTTAATAATGGTTTGAGTATGATAGGGGATTATAATATATTACATGTTTTCTGGTTATTGTAAGTTATTTGATTTCCTAGTATTTCAGTGTATGAATTTGTATACACAGTAATGGGTGCAGAACAGGTGTATGGCCAAGATACTTTTTTATAAGTTTTAAGTTAAATAAGAAATTCTCTAGCCTTGTTATGTAAGTGTTGTCACGTTAGGAAAAGCGTAGGCATCATCGCCTTTGTATCATTAACTAGTTGTTGTCCTTCCTTTATTTTTAAGCCTGCTTGCTCTTAGTTGTAAACCAAACATGTTCATGCTGGGATTGTATAGAGATATTTAAATTACTGGTGTCTAATTGGGTTTGTCAATTCATTTATGTTTTATGTGTTTCTTTTTTGTCTCCTTTGTTGAATATTTCATTGGCGAGCAGTAAGAACTTGTTTGTAAACTACATTACTGATTGTCGTAGGTCACTGAAATGTTTGTGCTTCTATGAAATGTTAGCTCTAAAAGGTTCAAGTAAGAGTATATCTTTTGATAACTGTACTCTATTGAGCTTTCAGAATGACTTGTATGTATGAATTCTATTATGTTTCTGGGGAAGGGGTCCTTGATTGACATACTATGTTATGTGTTGTTGTAGAATGGTGCAAGTAGGTGACAAAGGTTAGATGAATGAAGAAGATAGGTTTAGTGACGTCTATAGAAAATGAGTGTCTGATTTTATAGATTTTGCATATAGTAATAGGATAAGAAATTCACTATTATGTTCTTGTCCTTGTTGTATTTGTCGAAATAAGAACTCTATGTCTTTTTCCCTAGTGAAGTATCATTTGGAAGTACACTCAATAGACAAGTCATATGTAATTTGGTCTCTACATGGGGAGAAATCCACATCAGAAGTAGTGCAGGAACACGTAGAAGAAAATGTATAGGAAAATGTAGATGTAGAAAATATAGATGAAGAAATATTAGTTGAGGAACACGCAGAAGAGAATATTATAGATGAACAATGTGGGTTAGGGGACTTTGTAGACAAGGCCTATGGAGTATTTGAAGGGTTAGACAAGGATGTAAATGAAACTGATTCACCTGACTTAGGTAAGAAATACCACAGGTATAAAGAGTTAACTAAGAAAAAGATTTATCCGGGTTATGAGGGTGATGAAACAACACTTAGTGTAATTGTAGAACTGCAGCATATTAAAAAGATGTTTGGTTGGTCAGGGAATAGTGTTACATACCTCTTGGGACGACTGAAAAAATGGTTCCCAAAAGGCAACACTTTGCCTGAAAACTACCCAACAATGAAAGTTATGCTGATAGATCTAGGAATGAAGGCTAAGTCCATTCATGCATGTGTTAATTATTGTGTTTTGTTCCTAAAAGAACACGAAAATGCAACTGTGTGTCCCATCTGTAAAGAATCAAGGTTTGTGGTGAAAGATGGTAAAGATGGACTAATAACTACAAAAGAGCCTCGCAAAGTATTGCGACATTTTCCGCTTTGTAAGAGAATTAAGAGATACTACAAAATATCATGGATAGCGTATATGAAATGGCATCATGAAGCACGGACTTCTTTCGAGCATATGCATCATCCAGTATATTCGCTCCAATGGCAGACTATGAAGAAAAAGTGTCCGGAATTCGAAGCTGAAGCGCGAAATGTATGGCTTGGTATTTCGACTAATAGTTTCAATCCGCGGGGAATTCAGAGCACTGGATACAGTTGTTGGCCAGTAATCTTAGTGATCCACAATCTTCCACCCTCTTTATGTATGAAACAATAATTTCAGATAATGCCGTTGTTAATACCGGGACTAAAAGCGCCAGGTCAAGACATATGTGTGTTTCTTCAGCCCTTGACAGATGAGTTGAGAAGACTTTGGATTGATGGCTTCACTGCTTTCGATATGCATCTAAAGGAATCTTTTATCTGCAGAGTTATTCTTATGTGGAGTATAAATGACTTTCCGGCTTATGGAAATGTGTCAGGGTGTACAACACATGGGTATAAAGCTTTTCCTCATTGTGATGATGAAACTGAAAGTATATGGATGGGTCACTGCAGAAAGATAGTGTACCCCAACTATCGCAGATTTCATAAGACACGACATCCATTCAGGTATGGCAAGTATTTAGGACTGAAGTCTGCAGAGAGAAGAATTGAACCACATCGATTGAGTGGAGAAGAAGTAATGGTAAAGACTTCGAACATCGAGTATATTCCTGGAAAACTTTCCAAAGCTGGCAAAAAGAGAAAGAAAGATTGTTACGAGGAAGTTGGCTGTGATGCTGTTGATTCTCCAAGTAAAACTTTTTATAAGAGGACATGGTTGTTCGATATTCCGTCATGGAAGTATAATCCTTACCGTCACTGTGTAAATGTAATGCATGTTGAGAAGAATTTTACCGAGCATTTGATAGATACAATTCTCGACATAAAGGGCAAGTCCAAAGATAGTGTAAGAGCACGAGAAGATATGAGGAAGATGAATATTCACAGTGGGCAGTGGATCACTACAAATTCTGAATAGGCAAGGACATTGTACCGATTGCCGGTTTCTGTTTGAGCAAAGAAGAACGAAATGATTTCTTAACGACTTTGAAGAATATGAAGTTTTCTACTGGATTTTCATCCAATTTTGGAACAATGTGACAGTTAAACCTCCAGGTATGAGTTGTTTGAAGTCACATAACTACCATGTGATTATGGAATACTTGCTACCAGTGCTGCTTCAACATGCTTTCCCGAGGTACCCAGACCTTCGTACGACACTTCATCAGATAAGCTTGTTCTTCAGGATCTTGTGTTCGAAAGTTCTAATTAAAAGTGAACTTCAACAGGCCAAATTCATGGTTTCTGAGGCATTATGTGTGATGGAAAAGTACTTCCCTCCTTCCTTTTTTGATATTAGCATCCATCTTGTGGTGCATCTGGCTGATGAATCCCTTACATGTGGACCAGTTAGATATCGGTGGATATATCCGTTTGAAAGGTAAGTCCCTTACATTTACTGACTTATTTTCAGTTTTCTTTACTTGATATTTGTTTCATATTAACTTGCATTGTTTCTGTTAAGCAGGGCTATGAAGAGCTGTAAAAATTTACCAAGTAACAAACGTTATGCGGAAGGGACGATTGAACAAGCGCATCTTACTTCTGAATCTGTGAGGCATGCGATGAAACACTTGTCAAATGCAAAGGATGGGAATCACAGAGCTACGCAAGAAGCTTTCTTAGACCCTGAATCTGAGTACAGCGATGAAGGACCTGTTTATGGAGATGAAGATGTGACTTTGACTCATGCTCAGTTCATACAAATACGTCGATGAGTACTTTTTCGTCGTCATATAGAAGGTGTAGCAGATTACTATAGGTGGGTTATCTTTCTGTTACCATGTTACATCAGTATTTCTTATATTTTTGGTACCAATCATTCTAACAACAAATTGAATTGCAGTGAGTAGTTAAAATATAAATGGGAAAAAGAACTCGATCAACGAGGTGGAGCGACAGACAAATTTCATCAAGTGGTTGTATAAGAAGGTGTGTTGAAGTTTATTCCCTAACTGTGGTACTCAATTTATGTCGTTAACTACTGGTTATGTTCTTTGCTAACAAGTTCTTACTCCTTGTAGTTGGAGAGAGAGTGCAAGATGAATGGGAAATTGTGGCGCTATGTGCATGGACCAATTGGAGAAAAAGAGTTTAAGAAGTATCGGGTGAATGGTTATATGTTCTCAGCAAAGTCGTACGAGGATAAATTCGTTACACAGGATAGTGGGGTCTGGATGGAAGTTACTACTACATTCAGGGAAAGCAGTAAAGATAAGAACCTACAGGATCAGAGTACTAAGTATTATGGTGTGGTTCGTCAAATTTTGGAGGTTGACTACACAAAATTTACGGAGGTAGTCTTTTATTGTTACTGGGTGAAGGTGGAGAACAAGAGCCTTAGGTGTAAACTTTTCCCAGTTTCAAACCTGGTGATGGTAAACTTGAATAGTTTTAAGAGTATAGACAACTACTATGATGAACCTGCGATAATGGATTTTGAGGCTAAACAAGTTTTTTATTATCAAGATTTAAAGAATCCTGGTTGGTCCATTGTGCTTCACTCACCGATGGGCATGACAAGACATGCGGACGATTTGTTAAAGCCTGATTTTGAAGAAATTTAATCTGTAATTGCGGATGAGCCCAACTTTTCTGTGTTGTTGGTTCAACGGGAGTAATTTTCTTATGATGGTGTTGTAGTTTAGATTGTAGGAATGTTAGTCTTTTTATATTTCATTTTACACAAACTATTAACCAACTTAAGTAGTACCTTATGATCTAATATGGTTGTTATTTTTTTTCTTTTCTGAATGTGGTTATGTTTTCATTTTCTGAATGTGGTTATGCAGGTATGTATTGCTTAATGTGAATAATGTGAGCAGTTTAACGTTCATTGGTTCTTATATTACTTGATTGTTTAATCATTTGACCAAGATTTCACTTCTTGTTCTGCAGTAGAATGGAATCAAGTCGAAGCGGTTCTGATCTGTCTCATTCAACTACTACGTCATCCTAGCAAAATGTATCCAGCAAATCAAAAAAGACGAAGATGTATATCGGTGTCAATTTTGCTGGTAAGGTCACAGGCGATAAGATTGCCACTGCAAAATTCGTTACTAGGATTGGAAAGCTCATACGCTGTCATATTTCTATATCATATAAGGAGTGGAGGTGTGTCCCAGTCAATTTTAAGGACAACGTGTGGACTGCTTTGAAGGTATAACACAAAATTAGGTATGAATATGCGCAAGACAGATGAGATCGTATTGCTGACTATTTTTATTGATCGTAATGTGTATGCCAGGGTGAATTTGAATTCAATATGGACCCAGCAGCCTGCCGAAAATTGTTGAAGTATCATTTCCACCCTTTTACAGGCGATTCAAATATGAGTTAAGGCAGAAATTAAAGCGACGAGTTCTTGCTCGTAACAAAGAGAAAGAAGTAAGTGAGGAAGGAGCTGACATACCCGAGGAGGAAGATGAAGAACCACTTCCAGAACTTACTCCAGAAATATGGGAAAGGGTAAGGGAAGATGTTCCACTTGGGATTGATCCATATATCTGGGAGGAATTTATTGATTTAGAGAAGAATCCTGAAAAGATAGCAAAGAATAAGGTGAATGCAGAAAGAAAAGCAAAGCAAACTGTCCATCATACACTTGGGGGGTGCACATACCATAACAAAAAGCATAAGTTGGTAAGTACTCATGTTCCTGATCTTCGCTGTTTATCTTCAATTACTAGTATTTGTAGATAACCACCAGTCTGTATTTGTAGGATGACCCTGCTGGCGAAGAAGTGGTACCACCTACTACTACATAGAAATGGCTATACAGACATGTAAGACGTGATGGGAGTGTCCATCCTAGTGCATTTGAAACATATGTAAGTTACTAACACATACTTTTTAGAGGATTTTTGATATTTGTTCTAATATAATGTTGAGAGTATGTGGAAATGCAGAACAAAGTAAGTGAGGCTGTGGAATATTGTAGGGGTTATCTTGTATATTTATAAACTCCTTGATGAATACATTTAGTTTCGGCTATATGATTGCATCTAAAAAGTTGATATGTGCTTTCTTTTGGTCATGAAATGTCTCTATGGAAATTTCATTAGGATCCCACTAGTTTTCGTACCTTTACCAATTTTATTGACAAAAAGGGGGAGAATTAATGTGTAGTTCACACTACAAATACATATGGTTTTTGGATCATTATGTAAGGGGGAGTGGTTTCCATGTGAGATGGAGTATTGACTAAGGGGGAGTGATACATATCACCATAGTATTATTGTCGAAGTTGTGATACAATTGAACTTTGATGTTGTGTAATAATACTATGACACTGTGTAACAATGATTGAGAGCTTTTGTTTTCTCATTGTTATGGCTATGGATCTTCAACAACGGTGATACTGCATTGAATATCTTTGGAATCATTGGAGTACTTGGAAGTGATGAAGATTTCGAGTAAAGTTGAAGAACCAAGGAGATCATGCATGTAGAAGAGAAGCTTCAAAGTTTATTTATTTTGTATTTCATATGTATTGATAGTTTTGTCACTAAAATTGACAAAAGGGGAGATTGTTAGAGCACTACTCGGTCGAACTCGGAAGCATTGCTATCTCAAGCTTGTTTGTCAAGTTTAGTTGCCAAAACTATAAGTCTTGATTTCTAGTCTACTTATAGCTAAGTCTCGGACTAGGATAAAAAGTGTAGTTGAGCTCTAGACTCCATGGCGTTCATCATACAAAGACGAATAACTACTCAAGGAACTGGTGGAACTTCATCGACTAAAAGGTATGTGGGGGCTTGAACTTATCTATCACTCAAAAGTTTATCTACTGTATCTCCTATCTTGAGACAAAATTCGTATTGCTATATAGACTTCGATTATACACATTTGCTATTAAATGTCGGGTTTATCTAGCTTATCTATTTCTCGAAATATGTGTCGGTAAGCTTTCGCTTTGGCCAAGTTCATCTTTACAAGTGACGAAAGTCATGTTGATTATTTCAATATCTTGAAAATCGCTTTGATGAAAAATAGTATGTGAATAACCTCTATTTAACATCCTCTAAGAATGTTTCAATGATTGAAATGAGAGTTTAGAATATATAACCTTGAATGGATATAAACATTGTATGTGAACTCATACGTGTGTAATTCCAAAATCCTTGAACCAAAGTATACATACTTTGCTGCTCAGGATAACCGGAACTAAAGTCCGCGTACTTGTACGCATACTGCCGGAAGTTCGCATCCCGTGAATTTCTGCTGGAGTTTGTGAACTGAAAACAAACTCAATCCGGGTACTTAAGTATGCGTACTTGAGTGGGTTATTTTCTAAAAATGGTTTATTCGTGAACTTAAACTTATATAAACTAAGGAATGCATATTTGCAAACCGTGGCTATAAAGTTCATGAATCGATTCGAGTGAATCAAAATTGTTTTTGCTTCGATTGTGTCTTGTATACTTCTATGAGATCTAAGTAATTGAACAACTCTCTAACTAGTTCTTTTGAGTCATTTGAACTAGTTATGGTGAAGATGAATATGGTTGATATGAAAGTGCTCATATGGCTAACCATTTGGTTAACTACTGTTGAATAAACTAGGTGTACACGTTTAGGTACGGTTACACAAATCTAAATGAACGTGTATTTCATTTGTATATAACAAGCTAAGTTCGATCTAACGGTTGAAATATATTAGCTTGAATCTAATCAGGTTTTCATGTAACGGTGAATATTGAATGATGTGTTACCAAGGTAACTTAGATTGCAAACCCGTATTTGGAGACTATATAAAGGAGAACTCTAGCAACTGGGAAACCTAATCCCCACACCTCATATGTGATACTAGTTGTATAATCTAGAGTCGATTCTCCTTTAACCTTAGGTTTCTACCGAGACCCTGTAGGTTAACGACTTAAAGACTTCATTGGGATTGTGAAGCCAGACCCAACTATTTTCTCTGTAGTTGCGTGATCTAATCTTGTTGTTTCTATCGTGATTGAGTGCAATCGTAAGATTGGCTTGAGATTAATTTCTCCGATAGGCAAGATAGAAAAGTAGTCACAAACATCTTCGTCTCATCGTTTGTGATTCCGTAATATCTTGTTTCGCTAGTCGATTAAGATTATTGTGAGGTGATTGATAATTATAGGATGTTCTTCGGGAATATAAGTCTGGGTTATTGATTGGTTCCTGTTCACCTTGATTTATCAAAAGACGGAACAAAACTCATAGGTATTTCTGTAGGAGACAGATTTATCTATTCCTGTAGACTTTTCTATGTGATACAGATTTGTTTATTAAAGTCTTGGACTTTGTGTCGAATCAACTCTTAGTTGTGGGTGAGATCAGCTAAAGGAATCAAGTGTGTAGTATCCTGCTGGGATCCTAGATGTAAGGAACGCAACTGTACCTTGGATCAGTGTGAGATTGATTGGGGTTCAACTACAGTCCAGACCGAAGTTAGTTTGTAGTAGGCTAATGTTTGTAGCGGCTTAATACAGTGTGTGATCAATCTGGACTAGGTCCCGGGGTTTTTATGCATTTGCGGTTTCCTCGTTAACAAAACTTATGGTGTCTGTGTTATTTATTTTCCGCATTATATTTTGTTATATAATTGAAATATCACAGGTTGTGCGTTGAATCGATCAATTGGTAAATCCAACCTTTGGTTGTTGATTGAAATTGATTGATACTTGAACATTGGTCTTTGGTACCGTTCAAGTTAATTTCTCTTGTATTCAATTAGACTCATAGATTTCTATTTGCTTGAGTAAGTATTGAATCGAGAAATTGAGATTTAACTCCTTGATATACTTTTTATTAAGATTGAGTCTGACTGTCTAGTTGATTCTTTTAAAAAGTATATTGGAGTTAGTCCATATAGATTGCTATGAGAATTATTGGGTGAGGTTGTTGTACCCCCACTTTTTCAGTAATAAGCCATACTTCTTTTACAGCGCTACTTTTCATCTTTGCATAATTCATCACATCCTCATATGAATTAGGATTTAAGAATAGAAACATACTACCAATCCACTTCCTTATTAACTGACTAAAATTACATTTCCATAATATATGTTCAAGATTTTCTATATCCTTTCCACACATGTAACACCTGGACAGTAGTTGTATTTCTTTGCCTTGTAGTTTTTCATCAGTTGCACATACTCCTCTAACTATTTTCCAGATGTTACTTGAAATATTAGGATGTGAGCAAGAATTCCATACCTTTTTACTCCATGCAACAGCTAGGTAATGGTTACTTACCAGACGATAAGCTGATTTCACTATGAAAACTCCAGTCATTGTACCATTCCAAACTCTCATGTTTGTATTTCTGAAACTCAGATATCTATGGTTTGCAAACTGGTTTGCCAACCTATGTACCCTGAGTATCTCTCTTATGATGTTTGAAACATTCCCAAATGATAAAATCATTTGCATGGGTAATTTTCAATTGATCCACAAATTAATTCATAGAATTAATATTTTTAAGGACCGTTGAACATCTTTTTTAGAATCATATTTCGATATTTTTCACAAGACAAGCTTGACTCGAAACTTCTTATTTGTAAATCTGCTAGAAGTCATACAACATAGTCTCAGAAGATAGAATGATGATATAGTGAGTAAAATAGAATGGTTCAGTCTTCACATACCTAATATAGAAGTTCTCCAAATGTCTTTGTCAATCTTCAAGGATGATGTCTGATACTCAACTACAAATTATAACCTAGTTTGCGACTTGACTTAGTAGACTAGAAATCAAGATATAGTTTTGATCATCTAACATTAACAATAAGTTTGAGATAGCAAAACTTGTGGGTTCAACCGAGCAATACTCCAACAGTTGAGACATGTAAACCTCTTTAGCTATAAATCACCATGTAAGAAAGCATTACTTACATCAAGCTGAGAGATGAACCAGTTGAAGCTCACAACAATAAAAAGAATTATTCTGATAGTGGTAGGTTTAGTTACGAGGTGAAAAAGTTGTAGAATAGTCTAAGCCTTCATGTTGATGAAACCTTTTGACCACTAATATGGCTTTGTATCTCTAAATTGAACCATCGGGGTTATGTGTAATCCTAAATACCCGTTTACACCCATCCACATTTGAGAGGGACTAGGAGGAACATAATGCCAAGTGTCATTATCTTAAAATGCAGTAAACTCATCAACTAAAGCAACCATCCATTTTGGACATTTTTGAGCCTGATTAAAGCAAGTAGGTGTACGTGATGGAATTATAGCTTGAACGGATGCAGATAGAATGTGTTTGGCAGAATAAACTTTGGGTTTGAAAATGTCAGTTTTACCTCTATTAAGCATTGTGTGGTTATGGACAGATGAAGTTGGTAACGAAGATGCAGGTACATGTGGAGCAGAAAGAGACGAAACCTCTGCAACTAGTATGTCTTCAATAGAGAAAGAAGTATCAGGTGAAGCTAGAGTAGGTAGTGCGGCCTCATGAGTACAAGAAGTAAAAGTTGCTGCAGTGGGAGAAATATAAGCACCAATAAAAGAAGCAGGGCAAAACTGTCAGAAGTAAGATTACAGGAAGAAATAGCCGGTTTAAGTAGGAAAACATCTTTTTGAAATACCACATGTCTTGATATGTAGACTATGCCAGTAGAGACATCCAGCCAGTTATAACCCTTGTGTCTGCCACTATAACCAATGGAAATACATGAGGTGCTTCTAGGTGCAAGTTTGTGTGCAGCATATGGCTTAAGACATGGAAAGCGCAAACAACGAAAATTTCTCAGAAAGGTATAATCTGGCGTGTTATAAAAACCATTCGAAATGGTGACTTGAACTCCAAAGACCTAGTGGGTAATCTGTTAATAGTATATTTGCAGTAGTGCAAGACTCTACCTAAAATGAAGCGAAAATTTCTACCCACCTCCACCAAATTCCCATGCTTAGATTCTACTATACCATTTTGTTCATGGGTATGTGGACATGAAATCTCATGAATAATACCATTAGCAGACATAAAGGAAGCTAATTATCTGTTTGAAAATTCATCACCACCATCAGTCCTTGAAACTAGAATAAGACATTGTAACTGAAGTTTTATTTATATCTTGAAATGTAAACAGACATTGTTAAAATTTATTATGAGAGAATAATTGTCCACTATATTACCATAACATTTGTATCATTTTTTTTAAGAATGGTGGATCCTACCTGAATGCCATAAAACTCACCATAAAAAATTTAATTATGATAGGGCGGAATCGTGGCTCCAAAGTGATGGACAACCTTTTGTTGGATGGACAACCTTTACCAACCTTGTTGGATGGACATAAAACTCACCATAAAACTCACATTTTGTTGGATGGACAACCTTTACCAAGGAAAGAATCCTTTCGCTACCTGGGATCGTGGCTCCAAAGTGATGGGGGAATCGAGGAGGATATTCGACATCGAACTCAATCTGGCTGGAGGAAATGGCATCTGGCTTCTGGCATCCTCTGTGACCGCAAAGTTCCGCTAAAGCTTAAAGGTAAGTTTTACAAAACAGCGATCAGGCCTACCATGCTATATGGTGCGGAATGTTGGGCGACGAACAATCGGGACACTTTGAAGCTGAAGACTACCGAGATGCGGATGCTGGGGTGGGCATGCGGTCACACGAGGCATGACCGTATCAGGAATGAGTACATAAGTAAGAAACTTATGGTAGCGCCAATCAAGGAGATGCTCGCCCAGCATCGGCTGCGCTGGTTTGGGCATCTCCAGCGAAGACCGCATGATGCTCCAGTGCGAGTAGGTTGCATTAGGCGCGCGGAAGGAAGGATGCAGCGCAGAGGCCGACCGAAGCTAACTTGGGATGAGTGCGTAAAGAAGGACATGTGCAATCGAAATCTCTCAACAGAGCAGGCGTTGGACAGATAGACATGGAGGGCGGCGATGCGCGTGGAAGAGGTAGGTTTCAGGTACGACGACTAACAAACCCCTTTTCTATATTCTTCGTCAATTTCTTTGCCACCCAATCAGCGAACACGTAAAGACAACCCTGCAGATTGTGAAGGGGGCAACCCCCTGTAGCGTTGCAGTTGGCAGGATATTGAAGGGGAAATACCCCGTAGCTTCTGCAACAGGGACATGGTGTAAGCATATCCGCATTAATGATCGAGAATTCGTAATCCCATAAAACGGTGATTACTTACCATCTAGTCCATAAACAATCGCGGCGCGGGTAGCGTCAAGTATTTTGCTTGCCGTAGTGCAAGTTGAACAAGGCTTGACAAGCCGGCGTAAAAATTATGTTATATTTTTTGAAGATATTCTCTAGTCGACCCGGTACTTTCTACTGGAAAAGACTTTGGATTTGGATTTGGATTAGGGCGGTTCTGAGATTAAACAGTTAATTGTACTTTATAGAAAAGCCAAGATAACTTTGAGAGATTTACCCCAAGCCCAGGTGAAGTATATAAAACATAACACAACGGCAGACTATATTGCTAAGGAAGCAAGGATAAAAAATCTTCAACATATGTCTACAGACTCTACACAATTGCAACAAGGAATACAGAAATCTAGCAATTATTCCAATATCTAAAGACTTAAAGGCCTAGACAAATAAAGCTCCCACGTTGAACGGTGAGAAAACCCTCGCTTCCTATTAGCAGAAATAAGCCTTTTTTGAGTTTTGTGAAACGAGCGTTCTGGTGAAGACACTTGGCAACGTATGATTGGGTTAAAATAAAAATAGGAAAACGAAGAAAAAAAGGAAACCGACTTCAATTTGGAACTGAAACCATGAAAACTTGGTGGTCGTATTCAGGCCGTGAGAATTCGGAATTCAGAAACGGGACTATGTTAGGAAACTAAATATGAAAAAGGAAATCTAATAATGTATATATAAAGGCTCTAATAAACACCATCAAGTATTACAAAATTATTTGAATATTTCTTATTTCGCTTATGTGAATCCAGTCTTCCGTACAGGTGAAGATGAGTAGATGCAAATGGTGAGGTCTGGTGCTGCAATGTTTTTCAATTCTAAAGACATCAGTATCACAGTTGACGATATTGACAGATCTATCAAGTTGAAAGCCAACATGAAGAAATTCACAGATGCTTCATTGAGTTTAAAGTGGACAATAACACATTGCATAATAGTTTGCTTGATGTTTTACTATGTGGCAACAGTACCATGTGTCTTCCATTTGTGTTCTTTACCTGGGAAAATGTAATGTGTGTAGGGTTAACAATTGCTAGAGATCTTAAAAAAGGAGTAACCATCTGTGCGATTGGAGATGAAGTTATGACTGCTGGGAAAGACTTGATGGAACCTAATTGTTGTGTCAAATGACAATAGTCGAATGACCCTGCCTACATCCACGCTTGATGGTTGGAGTACTCAATAGTACTATGGCCAAACTCCAAGCGATCAAGAAATTATGCAAGCTTCAAGAAGTTGCAACGGTAACTGGGAATTTCAATATTGCTTTTGTTCGGACTTCAGTATGCTATTGTGTTTCTGAACCATGCATGTCTGTTATTAGACCATTACAAAGTAAAGCATGACAGAGAAGGGAAAGGAAAAACAAATCCATGCCAGCAGCCAGGCCTGTTCTAATGCACATCGTCACGGAGAAGGGAAAGGGACATCCCCCGGCATAAGCTGACTGCTGATAAAATGGATGGTATGACGCTTAAAATTGGCAGAAATACATGGATTTCAACGTTTTAAATTTTATTTGTGAGTCCGTACAGTTTCATAATGCAATTTGGAAGGCGTCTACGTGGTGCGTTGCATAGTAAGGTAAAGCAAGATATATTTGGCTCACATTTTGTGCAAGGATTCACACATGGCAACCAGTCAAAAACAAATCAAAAAGAAACATGCAGGATTGCTAGGAGCTTGAGACTCTCTCTGCTACTCAACAAGTCATTCTATGTCGCATTAAGATCTATCAGACTTCAGCGCAACAATTATTTACAAAGAAAAAAAAAATTCTTCTCTAATCCAACAAAAAAGATTAGAGATCGAGATAAACAGAAAGGGTGAAACAAAAAGGTCCATTGGCAACAGTGCCTTGCACAAAAGGTTTGTATCTTTTCCGTTGCTTTGTATGGACAATAATTCGTAAAGGCTATCAATCAAAAAAAAAAAAAAAGAAAGACAATGATTCGTAATCAACCAAGGAAAATCTCTATTTGCAAAACTCTAACTTCTATTCAAATCTTGCTCAGATCGAAAGCTCCTCTTGTCTTTCTCCCTCTCGCGCTTTACCTAAAGGATATCAAGGAAGTTCAGTGCAGAACAAACAAATGGTATCAGCTCTCTCAACATGGTCTACGACTTTGTATACTGTTAATGATGATAACATGTTTGTATAGATAATCATGCTTCAGCTTGATTCTGCCTTATTTAGTTATTTTGATCCTTTGATTGATGGATTTTTTACAATTTTCTAACCTGCTAATAGCTTCATCTCTCTATTTTTATGTATATGTCTTACTGTGAATATACATATGCATAGTATCGTGCCTGCACTTGATTACAGACGTAGCCAAGGCGGAGTGAAAGTTGCTCATATTCGTCCTTTGAAATCGAATCTTATGAATGTCGTGCTCAACAACATCAAAAAACGGAAACAAAAGAGGTACAACAATAAGAAAGAGATGAGACACAAGAAGAGAAGTAGCCCAACAAAATGCATCGACACGGGGCGGGGCGTAACCCATGCACACCAAATTAAATATGCATCGCCACGGGGACGGGCCCTCATGCACACCAAAATAAAAGAAAAAATATGCCTGGTGTGTAGCACGGGCATAAATCTAGTATTTGATAAATTGTTTATCAATTGTTTGAATTGGGTCGTGATGGTGTATAACCCACATATTAATTGTTTGAATAAAAGATTAACGCTCATATCCTATCGACGCACGTATTAATTTTCATGAAGACCAATCTTATCCAAAAAGAGAAAAAGAATTCGAATAGAAAACGAGTTAGTTCTAGTTCTAGACTTCTAGCAAACACACTCAGTTGTCAACTCTCATCTTTTTTTATGAAACTGCTTTGAAGCCAATACAAAAATAATATAGCAAAATCAGAAAACGATTTGCACACCGCACACTGAAGTAACCAATTAGATTATTATTCCTCAAGGCATGAGGATAGCATTAGCAAGCTGCAAAGTGCAGTACGAGCTGGACAAATCTGATACTGATACCACTCATAGCGTATCCTATTGGCAGTCATGCACGCACCCGGGATTTTCACTTTAAAACTGTCATCCTCCTCACTTACCAACAAAACATAGTGGTTCCTTGTCATCTCGGATTTGTCCTAGGTACACTGTCTGGTGGGAGCCATCGGGAAAATAATTGAGCCACTAACATTTTATATGTTAGTACACAATTATCTTTTCGAGTGTCCAAATTGCTTTAGAATCTTTGCTTTTATCGGTTTAAAAAAGACCCTTACTGTTAACAGGGCCGCTATCTTATTTGCACGTCGGGATTTTTCCGTAGGGCCGAGATTATCCAACTTTTTTTGAATTGCTGTACACACGTCGTCAACTCCGGCAGAAGTAATCGATTCCCACCACCGTTTCTGCTCTTCTTCGTCCCTCTGAATCTGGATCTTCCCTGTTGCTTTTTATTTTTGATCAACAACCAATTATCTCCAACATAAGTTTCAAAATCCTTATATTTTTTTTTTGAAGCATCTATTCTAATAACTAAGAAATCCAAAACTCGACCAACATTATGAATGTAATTAAGAGGAGCTTCAACATCACTACTATGAATCTCATCTGGACCTAGGGTACATCCTTACGATTTTTAATACTATCAAAAAGTACAGACAACATTAAAACAGGTACCCAAAATCTAATTAAGGGTATCACTTAATCTTTGGCCATGGATCTAGCCAGGTTTCATAACTTTAGCGGTTGTAATAACGTTTCCAGTATGTTTAATTTCTTTACTTTCTTCTTATCCCAATCTGATTCTCTCAATGCTATTGACTGATACTACGGATACTTTTTGCTTATGTATTTTATAAATTCAAATCAAGAACTCCTTACCTTCTTATTCAATCTTTTTAACAAATTAAACCTAGCAGTATAATACTATTCTTCTTGTTGTTCTTCGTACTAATGAAGATACAGAAGTTGAGTTGGGAAAAATTGTCGGAGAAGTCGGTCGGTGGTTAAACTCTATTTTGCCTTTTAAAAACATATCACTTTTTGGTCCATTTCGTTGACAATAGTCAATGAAATTTTGGCCCTGTAGATAACATAAGTAGGCCCTGTGTACATCCACGGTCTTAAAAAATTTGGATTCAATAATTGAGTTTTAAAATTGCAAGGTCTGGTATGCTGTGTGATGATCTCTCTTTGTATGTACATTAGTTTTAGATTTAGATGTAGTCAATCAAATGTATTTTTATTGCTTTTTTTTTGTCCCCCGAAAACGAGGGCTAAACTCTTACATTAGAACTGAAACAAGACTGTTACAGGGTTGGTTTCTAAGATTACAATAAAATGTTAAGCTACTACCATCGACACTTGGATCTCTTCTCAGTTCAGAGTATCCAACCGTTACAACCAAAACAACCATACAAGGACACAGGTCAGGGTTAAATGGACATACTTGGGATGTTATAAACAGAACCCAACAATTTAATATGCCTGCACAAGACAACCATATTAGGATCAACAGTTGATCCATCCATTTCTCAAGGTTTTTCATAATACGGTTAAATGACCATGTTTGGGTTGTGGAATACGACACCAAACAATTTAACAACTCTGCACTAGGCAAAGGTGTTGGGATCAGCAAATGATCCATCCATTTCTCAAATTTCTTACTAATACAGTAACTAATGTAACTTAACAAAACTAAACTAAAATAGCATCTGGTAGCAAGTTCTGTCTGGATCGGTTGGAAGAGGGATGAATCGGTCTGCATCTGTGTCTGAGTCGGTAGTTGAATCGGTGTCTTAGTAACTGGTATTTGCTTCACTTGATGTTTCTATTGAATTTGTTGCTTTTGCCGCTGCTGATTTCGTTGCTTCAACCAATTTGTAGTAACACGAGTTGTCCCCAGTGAAGCAAACATCAAGCAAATCATAAACAACACAAACAAACAACGCAAATGGAATGATCACATGATCAAGGAACAAATCTGGAGAATCTAGAAATAAACCCTTTGATCTAATACTGAAAATGTAAACAGTTAAAACTAAAACAAGTGATAGCTATAACAAGAAGAACCACTAAAATATAAAATACTAGATCTGTTGATGAAGTTTTGTCTTGTTCATGGATGAAAGCCGAAATCGAAGATCTGCTCATGCTTCTTCCCTACGAGAGAAGACGATCCATACCTATAAACAACCTCGGATCTATGGAGCAAATCCATGAAAATACGACAAGAACAATACCCAATCGATTACTACAAACAAGAAATAAAAACAACAGGCAAATAGATCAAGATGAAATAGAGAGAATGATATGGATTGATCTGCTCAGATCAACTCCAAAGGAGCCGATATGAGCAGAACGACGCTTAATCTTTTGGGGTTTTCGTTTCTGGTTTTTCAGGAGAGAGGGTTTTTTTTCTTCTTTTTTTTTTTCCAGGAGAGAGAAATGTATTTTATTGCGTGTTGCATGAAATGAGTCATTTTTCCTGCTTTGCAATTTTTATTTTTTATTTAAATAATAAAACTGAGAGAGTGCTCAGAACGAGCAGCAGACTCACAAAAACAAAAGGTGGTCATCTGGGCTAAGACTAGCACCATGATGCCCCTCCACTGTCTGATAGTTAACAATACAATTTCCGGCAACAGTCTGGATGGACATAGAAAGATTGTAAAATATCAAAAAACTGCTTTAAGTTGGGACCTTTCCAATTATCTGGCTGAAATGGTTATCGAAGATTTGAAATGAATCTATTCAAAGGTTGAAATGAAGACATCAAGCAAATGAGTCAATAGTGTATAGCATGTTTGGCAACCACAAGCAAAAGCAAAAAAAAAAACTTTTTAACAAGCTTTCAAAAGTCATTTTGGTTATAGCTTATTTGGATAGCATTCCAAAAGTTGTTTTTAGAATAACTTTTGGAAGCAAAAAAATTAGAAGTTAGTTTGGATATCCAATTTGAGAATGACTTTTAGAAGCAAAATCATTTTGCTTCTGACTTCAGCTTCTGGAATAAACGTGTTTGGATGCACAGTCGGAAGTAACAAGAAGTCAGTTTGGTTAGAGAATTTTAAAACGACTTCTAGAAGTCAAAAAGTTAACTTTTTATGATGCAAAAATAGTTATGCTTCTAACTTCTACTTTTAGTTTCCAAATGCGCTAACCAAATTTTTATTTTTCGACTTAATTACTTCGAAAAATTAATTATTGAGGTATTATCAAACAACCCCGTAATGAATTTTATCTCATATCATTTTTATACAATATTTTAGACTCGTTCTTCCACAGTGTATTCCAATTTCCAAATAATAGGCGGTTTGGATCTTGCAATTAGGAAGATACCCATCATAAGACTTGCTCTAACAGTATAATGCGAATAGTTATGTGAATACACCCAAGTTGCTTACATCAGACTCAGGTTGAGAGTCTAAAATTCAACCAAAATGTGGTTAGACGTTAACTTCGACCCAAATCTGATATAAACGATAACATGTCCCATATTTATCAGAGTGAATGTCATGATCCGGGAGAACGGTAACCATACAATACCAATGTCATGGTCCTAGGCTAACACTAGTGTCTAGTAGTACTACAGTTGTCTCACCAAATCCGAAAGTAATACAAAAAGGATATTGGCATCACTACCAAACTTACAAAATGTGGGGGTACCACTGGAAAGTAATTGATGTCACAACTCACCCCATTAATGTTTAGACTTTTAGTACAGCTGCAGCATTTTTTCTGTTTTCAAATAAACACAAACAGATGATCAATCATTCCATGTTTAATCCACAAAAACATAAATCATGGAATCTAACCGCATCAATAATGTAAGTCCCCTTCTTCTTTTTTCATATAAGAATTCAAATAATGGGTTTGAGTTCGATTCATCATTTATTTTGTTTTGATTTTTGATTTTTTGTTTTTGTTTGATGAAAAACAGAGATCATCATCAAGTTCCTTAACAATAGGAGAGAAATTATGTGCGGCGTGCATACCATTCATAGCATTAATCGAGATATTGATATTCGCTGTATCAGATTGTTTCGAGTGTTCTTCTTCTTCAGATCGGCATAATAAGAATCCCTCTAAAAACAAATTATCTAAACGTCGTTATGATGATCTTGCTCGCCTTGCTAATGAAACCCAATGTTAGTTACTTTTTTTACACCCCCTTTTAATTCCTCTTTGGGTTTTGATTCAATTTTACAATTTTGATTTAAAATTTTGTAGGTTTTGATTGTGTTCTTGTTCTTTGTAGTTTCAGTGAATGAAGTTGAAGCTTTATTTGAGCTATTCAAGAAATTGAGCAATTCTATTATTGAAGATGGGTTAATTCACAAGGTATCAAAAAAAAAAAAAAAAAACAATTGAATCTTTTGTGTGTTTCAGAAAATTTGGGCCCTAATTGTTTGCATTTGTGGGAAGATTGAAATTTTTTTGAGTTTTTTTCCTTCTAGAATTTAAGCTATTTAAAGATAAGTTGCATTTGTTGCTAAGGAGAAAAACACACACAGAGTTGTCCACATTACAGAGTTTAAGTTGAGTACTTGTACTATTATGTCTGGAAATTGTGTGTGTTCGATTTTCTTCAACCTAACAACATATGGAGAAGCCATAGAGAGGATAGTCACGAATATGCACACTTGACATGCTACAGGATAGTATCACACTTGACAACCTAACTCGAAATATTTTACAGGTCACCTGGTCTGTATATTTCGAGCTCCTCCTTCTCGGGACTGTTGGGGTTCATGAATTGTGCACCTTTAGGACTAATGTCAGTCTTTGTTTGTTTTAGGGAGTAGGTTGGGAGGTTCATGTCTCTATTGTTGAATAAGGCATTTAGAGTTTTTTTGCAGTAAATGAGTGGTTTTCATCTTATATGAGAATCATGAATTCGTGCTTTTACTGCAAACTGCAAAGCTTGTAATTTGCTTGAAGTATCTTGTTGTTGCGTAGTTGAGATGTCCTATTTCTCTTTTGCATTTTGGATCTTGATTAGAAAAACATAATGACATATCTTTACAATTCACTTGTTTATGTTTTGCAGGAGGAGCTTCAGCTGGCACTGTTTCAGGCACCTCATGGAGAGAATCTTTTTCTTGATAGGGTAAACCCATTCGCACCACCAGAACCCCCTACGTTCAGCTCAATTGATTAGATTAATCTTTACATAATGATTTAAGAAACTGAGAGCAATATTGATAGGTGCGTAATTATAGGTTTCTCATAGTTTCATGCTTGCCAAGTGAGAGATTTAATCACAGTCCTTCTTGCTCTAAATTGAAATGTTAACCATTTTGCCCGTTTCTCTCTATTTACCTTAGTCTCTCTTCCTTTAATCTTACTTTCTTCTGTTATGTTACACTTTTATATACAGGTTTTTGATCTATTTGATGAAAAGAAAAATGGCGTTATCGAATTCGAGGAATTTGTTCATTCGCTTAGTGTTTTCCATCCTTCTGCCCCCGTGGAGGAAAAAATTGATTGTATGGGTTAAAAAATGAGTTTGTATTCTGTATTCCTTATTGATTGTCATCTTGATTCTTAATGGCGTCTCTCTTTCTTTTTTTCTCTTGGGATTTTCTGCAGTTGCCTTCAGGCTGTATGATTTAAGACAAACTGGCTACATTGAGCGAGAAGAAGTGAGTTATGTAATTTGATTGTTGCTGTAACACCATCTTGTGCAGATTCAGTTGACTGTTTTGTTTGTGAACTTTCATGTTGTATCCAACTGTCATCTGTTTTTGAATTTTACTAAGTTATACTTGCTTACACTGGGACACCGCATTTGCTGCTTCTAGGTTCAGCAAATGGTTATTGCTATTTTAAACGAGTCAGACTTGAGGTTATCCGAAGACCTTCTGGAGTCTATTATTGATCAGGCAAGAGATAGTTAAAACTTAAAAAATCTTGTCCATTTAATTTATTCTTTCAGTAGCATCATTTTAATGCTCCGTACTTACATGCTTTAATTTATGTTCTGCAGACATTTGTGGATGCTGATGCCGACAAGGATGGTAAAATTAACAAAGAAGAATGGAAATCTTTTGTACTTCGACATCCCTCACTTCTGAGGAACATGACTCTTCCTTACCTGAAGTAAGTCACTTCTTCCTTTCTATGTTTCTTTTCAAATTTGATTACGACTTCCTTTCCCAAGCTTTCTCCCTAGCTTCCAGTATCCGTCTTACTGCGTTTTATCTTGCTGTTATGTCTTCACTTCTCTTCCCAAATTAGGGTCCTTGGGAGAAGTTTTGGTTGTCCTATCCATTATCAACTTACTTAGTTGGATATGTCTCCCAATTGTTGTTTATCGATCTATCATAATGCATTTTTAACTTCCTTTGGGACTAGTTACTCTGCCTGGATATTATTTGCTTGTACGAATTTGGTGCTGAGTATACATTTTTGTTCACGGCTTCATTTTTGTATTTCTCTCCTCTTCGTACAGGGATATCACTACCGTTTTCCCAAGTTTCATATTCAACACGACGGTTGCAGACTGAAATTTGAATGCTTCAGCTATCATTCATTCCTCTGCGAGGTTTCTGAGAATCGGATGTTTTCAGCTGCATATTTTGAACTCAACAGATGATACTACATTACCCTCCAAGCATGGAAGCAACCATGTAAGCCACGGCATTTTGTTCTTTGCACTGTCAAATAGGCATCAGTCAGTACCACCAATGAGGTCAAAACAAGAACAATAATGTTCTATGTCCCAACTAAAAGTCCTCAGCTTAAAAATATTTTGTTTCCTGACGAGTGCGATTCTTGTATATCAATTTGATGGATCATTATATGAAATGTATATATACTAAAGTTTTAGCCTGAGCATAATTTGCTAGTAGAAAACTATTTGTCTCCAAATTCTGTTGTTCTTTATTATATAACCAAGTAGATTAGAAATGACATTTATCATTTTGCCAACAACTTGGGCTGAATGAGTCTGAATTTGGGTTTACAGTGCATCTGCCAAATTGCCAAATCTTATCAAACTAGGACTCCGATTACCCCCTTTCCTTATTCCACTGGTGCATAGAATCCAAGGAGTCTATTTCTAGACATTTTAGAAAACCAGTTCCCCTATATATAATGGTTTCAACCCCTCGGAAGATTGAGCTAGGGTTCAAACTTGTCAATTTCAAGTTTCATGGAGAAACCAGCATTATCAGCTGCTCCTCAAAGAGGTAAACGTAAACTCCCCCCACCACCCAAGGCAGCACCTTGGCTTGTTTTCTCACATGGAAATGATGGTAAGTTTCAAACTTTCTATGATATATGTGAATGTGATGATCCCATGAAGAAGAAGAAGTATGTCAAGAAATTCGTACCAGAATTAAGTAAAAAACGTTTCTGGCAGAAACCATCTCATCAAGGATGGGTTATCACTGTTGTTGGTAGATATGATGACCCAAATTTCAATTTTGGAGATTGTTTTCTATGGAACCCTGAATCGCCAGAAACTGTCATGTTACCTAATGTAGAGCCTTTTGTTAATCCAGTACCAAATTTTCTCATGGATTGTGTTTTGTCTTCACCTCCTCTGCCCAGTAGTTCTAGCACCACCACCACCAGCAGTAGTAGTAGAAGCGCGCGCAGTAGTGATATTAGCAGTAGTAGCAGCAGCGATGATGACAATGTAGGAGATGAATCCATGGTGTTTTTCCTTTTTATAGGCCATGAAGGATCTGACTTTATTATTTATTGTCGTCCTGGTGATAAAGAATGGAGAAAACATGAATTTGCTGACAAATCACTCAAGCCCCGGTCGATGTTTTACCTTAAACAGAAGTTATTTGTTATGGGAATGTGCGGTAAACTTACTGAGACAGCAATACAACACGGTTGTTCAGAAATTCTCAGGATAAGTGACACCCGCAACAATTTTACGTCTGTGACTGTAGCTGGAAGATTGGATTATGTCCGTCAAAGTGTTGTTATGGCGTGTTTTGGCGAAGTTTTTAGGATTGACAGGTTTTACATTCCCAGAGGTGATTACAAATCTTTAACCAACATAGTGATATCAAAATTGGATTTCGCTTCAATGGCTTGGGAGGAAGTAAACAGTTTGAATGACTACGTCTTCTTTCTAAGCAAGGATAGTCAGTTGTGTTGCTTGGCCTCCGAGTTGGGTCTTCCGAAAGGTTGTGTGTATTTTACACAACTTGGTGAAATAAGCTTGTACAAATATGACTTGGAAGATAAAAGTGTCTTGCTTTGTTTACCATGTCCTGATCTACCAACCCCGTGGTCCTCATCCGAATGGCTGATGATTAGAAGAATAGGAAACTGTGTGTTAGGAAAGGAAGCAGAGAAAGTCAGTAAAGCAACTGTAACCGGAACCAGTGTAGATAAGGATGCCAACAAAGAGGATATTGTGGAAGTGAGACCTTCGTTTATAGATAACGAGGACATGGTAAGGTTGATATCAGACCAACTCCATACAGTGGATTACATTCATTTGCGTGCAGTGAGTAAAAAATATCGATCGATGTGGAGTCTAAGAAGGTCTTCTTCTAATAAGATTGTGAGGACGACTGATTTATCCCCCTGGCTGGTTTTTGTCAATTATGATCAAGATGTCTACAATTTCGTAACCCCAATGCATAATAATGAGAACTACCTCATGAACATCCCTGAAGTGTTAAAAGGTTTTACAGTTCGCTTCTCCAAAGATGGCTGGTTGCTCATGTCAAAAGACAAGACTTTGTTCTTCTACAATCCCTTCTCGAAATCAATTGTCAGACTTCCAGATTTACCAGAGGGTTGTAGCTTCTCAGGTATCTCATTCTCATCCTTGCCAACTTCTTCAGATTGCATAGTCTTTGGCATCGATAAATGTATTATGCCTGATGAGGTTAGTATCGCCTTCATTAAACGTGGAGACAAGGATTGGACAAGTTGTAGCTACGATAACGTATATTTACCTCCCAATAAGAATAAGTTTGAGTTCGAGCCAAATTTTAACAATCCAGTTTTCCACGACGGAGCTTTCTATTGCTTGGACTTAAACGGAAGTTTGGGACTGTTTAGTTTTGAGAATGACACTAGTTGGGAAATTCTAGCAATGGTACACCGGCCTAATTGCGAGTTTATCTATAAGAGTTTTTTGGTGGAGTGCGAAGGTAATCTCTTATGTGTGTTATTAGGCAGATTAGGCAAATGGGTTCGTGGTTTTAGATTGAACAACAAAGAAATGGTTTGGATTGAAGTTAAACATTTGGGGCGGCATATGTTGTGTATTAGCCATACATCCAGTATCTCTGCAGTTGCTCCAACTAGGCATATGGAGAACAAAATCTACTTCCCGAGGTTGCGTGCAGATGGGATTTTATTTTATTCTCTTGATACAGGTTTGTACCACTGTCTTGGGTGTAAGCATTCTGCTAAAGATTACGGTAATTCGAAGGAGTACTTAGTTTGCAGTTGGATTGAACCTAATTGTTTGGAGACGACTTCGGAACAAGATCTTGACTGGTTTAACATTTAGAAAAGTTACTCTTGAGAGACTGATTTATTTATTTGTATGTATTCTACAGAGTAATGTAGTTGACATTCTTCATATTTATGGTATTTATAAGAAGTTTAATTACTTTCCTTGAAATTCTCTTATCTACGATGTCAATTTTTCCAGAATATGACACAAGTTGACTAATTGTACCTAGTTGAAAAAGTCAGGACTAACTAGTATTTTTGGATGAGATTTTGGAATGTCTTCCCATTGTTGTCTATTGATCTGTCAGAATGCAAATTTGCTCTTCCCGGATATGATTTGCTTGTACGAGTTTGGTGTTGAGTATACATTTTTGTTCATGGTTTCATTTTTCATTTTTCTTTTCCTCTTCTCTTCGTACAGGGATATCACTACTGTTGCAGACTGAAATTTGAAAGCTTCGGCTATCTTTCATTCCTTCGACAGGTGTCTAAGATTCGGATATATTCAGCTGCAAAATTTGAACTCAACAGATGATACTACATTACCCTCCAAGCATGGGAGCAACCATGCAAGCCACGGCATTGTATTCTTTGCACTATAAAATGGGCATCAGATGCATAATGATATTTCACACATACCATTTATGCCATTTTGTTTCGTAATTACTCATTTATCTCATTTTTTCCCTTATTTCCCATCTTTGTCCTTTTTGTTTACTATTTATTGTTTAAACCCTAGCTCTTCTAGTTGGAAGTTTTGCTTGTTTAGAAAAGTGGTGTAAGAACCCTAAATCCTTCCTAAGAGAAGAGCCTCCATCACTTTGTTATTTCCAATTTGTAATTGGGTAGAAATTTCAATTTGTAAGAGATGCATCTATTATCTTCTAGTTTCCAATCTTAGAATTGGGTAGAAATTTGAAGATTATTAGATAAGAACCTCAAATATTTGTATCTTCCTTGTTCCAAGGGTAGAAGAAGCATCATTTGAAGGTTGGTTACTTTTATTTCATGGTGTTTTGTTATAATTTAACATTCCAATTTCAATTATAAGTGTAACTTTACATTAGTTGGTATCAAAAGCTTTGGTTTGAATTTTTGGGGGAAGGTTTGGTAAAGATATTAATTGCTAGTATAGACTACTTACATCATCATCAAGTATTATGGTGTTTTATTATGATATCAAAAAGAAGAATGAAAATGGATGGGGAAGTAAAAGTAAGTAAAGTTCAAGTGGTGGGATTGTTGAATAAAATGAGATATAAGATGTTTGATGAAATGCATCAATTAGTAAAAGAGAAATTTTAGAAATTGGAATGTCTTTATGTGGATTCGTTTGAACTTCTCAGTGACTATGGAGATGAAGTGGGGCTAAAGAGTTCAACTTCCATTGGTGGGTATGAGCATCAAGAAGTTGCCCACAAGATGTTTGATAAATTGTCTCAACCAAAGTTTGATAGTTTTTCAAGTTGTGGGGAAGGTGAGATTGGTAATGATGTTGCCCAGATGGTATTTGATAAAATGTCTCCACCAAAATTTGATAGCTTTTCAAGCTTTGAGGAAGGTGAGATTGGTAATGATGTTTACTTTGATCCTACGTCCCCACCCATATTTGATGAGGAACCTAGTGAAGAAAGAGAAGAAGAATTTATCACCGGTTATCAAATACAAAGATTGGGTGTCGTAAACAAATACTCCATGCTTGAACTTGACAATAGTGATCGAGGGACAAGGTATGACGCATTCCAAACCACTTGTAGCATGGGAAGAAAGGTAAGCAAGCTTGTTAATAATTCCGATAGTTATGTTTATGCCGTATCCGAAAATGTCATTAAAGAGATGAAATTTGAAACAAAAGTTCACCCAACAACAAGCTCTTTATATTAGCAAAGAAAATGAGAAATTAACTTATGTTGATCCAACTTGGGCTTCCTTTGAAGACAAGTATAATAGCGCTAGTCACCATTCAAAGTTGGAAAAACTACTTGGTGGTTCTTTGCTTCTTGGGTATGCACTTGACTATCACCACAAAAGGCTAGACTTGGTGGGTAACTATAAATGAAGAAATCGAGGTCGAGTAGTTTCCAATAAGGGAAGAAGTTCAAGCACTAGTGAGTTCATTTTATTTTTGGACCACATAGCGTTGGAGCACGTCAATTTCCAAGACAAGCTTTCGCCAAGTCATGGTAGTTTGGTTTTAGTTGCATCAATTCACTTGGTTTCATATTGGGGTGACAATGCTATGGATGAAGAGATGGACAATTCGAGGGCGAATTTCACTTAAGGAGGGAAGGATGATGCATAATGGTATTTCACACATACCATTTATGCCCTTTTGTTTCGTAATTACTCATTTATCTCCTTCTTTCCCTTATTTCTCATCTTTGTCCTTTTTGTTTACTATTTATTGTTTAAACCCTAGCTCTTCTAGTTGGAAGTTTTGCTTGTTTAGAAAAGTGGTGTAAGAACCCTAAATCCTTCCTAAGAGAAGAGCCTCCATCACTTTGTTATTTCTAATTTGTAATTGGGTAGAAATTTCAATTTGTAAGAGATGCATCTATTATCTTCCAGTTTCCAATCTTAGAATTGGGTAGAAATTTGAAGATTATTAGAGAAGAACCTCAAATATTTGTATCTTCCTTGTTCCAAGGGTAGAAGAAGCATCATTTGAAGGTTGGTTACTTTTATTTCATGGTGTTTTGTTATAATTTAACATTCCAATTTCAATTATAAGTGTTACTTTACATTAGCATCAGTACCACCAAATGAGGTCAAAACAAGAATAATAATGTCGTATCTCCCAACTAAAAGGTGTTAGAGTCCCTCAGCTGAAAGTTATTTTGTTTTCGTCTGATGGAGGCGATTCTTCTTGTATATCAATTTAATGGATCATTATATGAAATGTACATACTAAAGTTCTTGTCAAACTAGGACTCGGACTACCCTTTCCTTATTCCACCGATGCATCGGATTCTATTCTTGACAATGGCATTCCGATTCCAAACCGAAATACACAGACAAATGGCCCCTGGCTCTTAATTAGTCAGTGGGTGGGTTTAGAAGCTGGGTCGTTGAAACAGTCAGTAGGTGGGTTTAGAAGTTGGTCCGTTAAAACACAAAGGATGATGAAACTATGGCGAATTTGATGGACGAACAATTCGTTAATCCGTGTGGTGCACAAACTATTTGACAAGGTTATGAAAAACGCGTTTTTAGACCCAAGGTGCAAATATATGGTGAATTTATACGGGAAGGCCTAGTTCGTGAATATTTACAAATAGTTTGGTAAATATTTGTCGCATTGCTAACTAGGATTCAAATAAGTAGAATCGTGAGATATGAATATAGGACAAACCAAGTGTCATAAAGTAAATAAGATCTTTTTTTGGTCGGAAAAGAAGATTATATTAAAGAAAGAAGAATGTACAGCTAACTACCAGAGGTAGCAAGAGGAAGAAGAAGAAGAAGAAGAATAAAAAAATACCAAGGAAAATTACAAGAAAATAGCTTCCCAACTATTAAGAACCAAATGCGAAAGTTTCAGATGAACTCGATGACCATTAGCAGCAGCCCAACTTAGGACAAAAGGTTTAACATTCATTCCTAAGTCTCCATCTGTCTTTAAATTGTAATATTTTTCAAAGGTTCTGCAATTTCTTTCATGCCATAACACCCATATCACTGCGGCCGGAATAAGATCCAAAATAAAGTTATCTGAGGGAGAAAAAGATGTTTAATCCCAAGAATAGGCAAGTTGAGCCATAATGTTTGAAAATGCATAAGCCTAGTCACCACCTGGAGAGACCATGCACCAAACTTTACGTGCAATCTTGCAGTGCAAGAAAAGGTGATCTTGCGTCTCAACATCATTACCACAAAAAATGTAGGAATTGTGGATGTCAATGCCTTTTATCTGAAGCTTGTCAATGTTGTTAATTTTATCATGAATTAAACACCAAGTAAGAAACTTTACTTTTGGGGGAATGGATGCTTTCCAGACGAAACAATATGGGAAATTACCAATTCCAAAGTTAGCCAACAGCTTAGAGTAAAGAGTTTTAACAGAGAAGGTACCAGAATTATGTAGAGCCCATCTTTTTGTATCTTGAGCCCAATAAGCAAAAGAAGAGAGGCTAAATCATTTGTTTCCCCACCTGTTAAAATCCTTTTGAAGTTAACTCCAATTGCCATCGACAGTCACCAAATTTGCTATTTTAGTGTTTTTATCTCTCATAATTTTGTAATAAGTTAAACTACTTGTAGATGTATAAGTTATAGGGAGTTTGGATTCACATCAAAAAGTGCTTTTCTGGCTTTTACAAGTCGAAAAGCAAGAAGTTGGTTTGGGTGTAAAATTTCAGGATGACTTCTAGAAGCAAAAAAGTTGACTTTTTGTGAAACAAAACATCTTCTAACTTCTGTTTCTGGTATCCAGACCCGCTATTAGTGATAGTAGGTGTCTTTCTTTATTGTTTGGGTGCTCTTCTTTAGATCCAGGTTTACATGATTTAGTATTGTTCTTGTTTTTAATTAGGTTTATCGCCCTTGTTTTTTGTGCGATTTTAGCCTTTTCTTTTTTTGGATTATAACCTTTTCATTTGTGGGATATTTTTTGTATCGATTAAATTTTGTTCGTGGTTTGTTGGTTTGGGGTGAAGTATTTGAGGAGATTGTACGAGTTTCACCTGATGATTCTCTGCAAAATGACAAGTTATTGGGAAAATTACTCTTGTTTTTAATTAGGTTTATCACCTTTGTTTTTTGTGCGATTTTAGCCTTTTCTTTTTTGGATTATAACCTTTTCATTTGTGGGATATTTTTTGTTTCGATTAAATTTTGTTTGTGGTTTGTTGGTTTGGGGTGAAGTATTGAGGAGATTGTACGAGTTTCACCTGATGATTCTCTGCAAAATGACAAGTTATTGGACAAATTACTCTTTTTTCACAAGCGCATCTTTTCTTCAAGAAGAAAAACATCTAAAATAGTTGGATTCAACTCCTAGTATCATTCCTTCTATCTACCCTTCAAAGAAAATTTTAATGCGAGTTTCGTATTATCTCGATTTTTCTCCTCTCCATTTATTTGCTTAATGTATCTTTCTTTGTAATTATTTTTACGTTTCTTTTCTTTAATGTACTTAGTCTTGAAAACTATAATGTAACAATCTTTTAGTATGGCTGAGAAGTATGAAAATTATGACAAATTAGTTGTAAATAATGGGGATGTATATATAATTTTGGTATTTTGGATTTCTTCTCTGATAATATTGTTGGTGGTAATGAGGTATGTATAGTTCGCCACCGTATACCTGTATATATAAGATTTGAGAAATTGACATTGTCACCTGGTCCTTAATTAATTCCATGTGCCATAAACATGAATTTTGAAAAATTCCACCTCGTATTCCTATAGTACTTTTATTATAATGGAGTAGTTTTACAAATCAAATGTGATCGCGAATCAAGTCATTATTAGCGCCATCCATAGGCAGAATTAACATGGCTACTAATGGGGTACCATTTTGCTTGGGGGTGTACCAATCCCTTAACAAAATATGTTTTGTCTTATATGCAATTTGGTACACCCTCAAACAAAACGGTACCCCCATTAGCAGCATTGGAATAAATAACCTCACCTAATAATTTTATATTAAGGAAAAGGCATCTTCTCATTTTCTAATAATTCTAGGACATTTATATAGCTGGTTAAATTAAATATTTGAAAACGTATAATCATTCATGTACAATGGATTGTGAATCGTGATGCCGAGAACCGAAGCCTTTTTCCAGTAACAAGTACCAGGTAGGCTGGAGAGAGAATCTCTGAAAAATTTAGCATAGTTTTTACGCCGGCTTGCCACGCATTGCACAACCCACATTACGTAGTCAAGGATTGTGAATCGTGATGCATCACAGAAAAAATAAAATCGTGCTCACTACTCCCCGTAGCACTAAAAGATTTTTCCAAAAGGATTCTTAGAAAAAAAATAAACTCGTGCTCACCACTACCTCGGCGCTAAAAGACTTCTTCGGAAGTTTTTGTGCGGATCGTTTTCGTGCCGAGTAAATCATACTTACAACTACGCGTAGAAAAGGAATCCTATTTTTGGGGCTATAAAAGGGGTGGGAATTTTAGGGCTTTGCAAGGTCAAGAAATAGTAATTGACTTTATCCCTTATCATATTACACTTTCTAATGTCTAATATATCCTTTTGTGTATTAGTGTTAATTATGATGTTTAACTAACCTAATTGTAATTAGCGATTCGATTAGACTAATCTTGAAAATCAAAAAATCTTTGTTTTGTTTTCTTCCTTGATTTTGATGGAGAAGATCATTTTGATGAACTTTTTTTTGTAAAATCTTTAAAGAAAAAAGGATCAAACTCTTCATCAAAATACTCAAGAAAACCTTATAATAAACTCCCAATAACGATTTGGCAGATTCAAATCCGTAAAAGATCAAGAAAAAATTCTGGATTTTTTGATTTGTTACGGCGGGGATAATTTGGCGACCCAACCGTAGAACGCAAAAACGGTTGGGAACTGATGGTGTTCCAAGTCGTATTTGTTAATTACAACAAGGAAATAAAGAACTCCCAGCCGAATTTTTTTTTCTGATTTTTTTTTTGTTGTTTCCAGAATCAGTTACGGCTGGGAAAACCTAGCCATAACTGGTTCTGGAAACCAAAAACAATCAGAAAATAATTTCGGTTGGGAAAACCAAGCCGAAACATGTACTTTCGGCTGGGAATCTGAGAATTCCTAGTCGTAAACTCCTTTAAAAACTTTTTTTTTTTACCCGAAATTCATGGAATCGTATTTTTAACCATTTAAAAACAAAAATAAGAGAATGAGAAGGATAAGATAATAGTCTTGGGTTTTCTTTATGATCATCATCCTCATCATGATGAAATTATGATCATCATCTACATTACAATTTATGAATGAGAAGAGAAGGACGGGGAGAAGATAATAGATTTAGTTTTTTTTTTTTTTTTGTGAATAGTGAAATTTCGGTAAGGGTATTTTTTACTTTTTAATATACCTTAGGTCCCCTATCCACCCTTTGGCTACACATATCATTTTAAGCTCCCAGAAACTCAACCCCCTACAGCCCCGATAATAGAGTTCTAGAAAATACCACTTCCACCCATACTCAATCACGATGGTCCATTTTTAAGCGACAGAATAAGTGGCGCTTAGGGAGGAAAGAATCCAAAGATATTTTTTTTGCCACTTGGGACTAAACAACCTCCATAGTTTAAGGTTTAGGCATTTTATTTGAGGCCTGCCACTACGAGACAAAGACATTTTGAAGTAAAATAAAAAACCTTTTATTAGTTAAAATCGGATGATTAATTGATGTTTAATCATGTAAAATGGAAAACCTATTTTACTTAATGGATAATCTACTTCTGATTAGTTAAAATCGGATGATTAATTGATGTTTAATCATGTGAATCAAGAAATCAACTACTCTTAAATCATCATCAAAACATGTAAAAGTTTTGTTTTGTTTTTTTGAAAAATCTCAACCCAGAATCGGTATACGTTCATGCACTTGTAAATCGGTTTATAAGACTTGGAACATAGACCGATTGTAAAATTCAAGAGTTTTTACGTGATTTTTTTTCCGCTAGAATCGGTTTACATAAATATCCACGTAAACCGCCGGTAAATCTGGTCATTTCTTCAACTGTTTTGCTCATAACTTCTTCGTCCGACATCGTATGGACCTCATTCTTTTTGCATGCAACTCGTATTTTCATTCTCTATAATATAAAGATAAAAATTCAGGGTTTGTACAAAAATTCAAACATGCATGGTTAATGAATCAATTCATATATGCATTATCGTAAACCAATTGTTGTTGATGTTCATCAAACACGAAGAACATCAACACAAAATAGGTTATATAGGTGTAAAATAAATACTGATTCGTTGTAACATCAACCACAATCGGTTTACGCTAATGCACACATAAACCGATTCTGGTTGATTTTCAGATAAGTTGATGAAGAAAATTTCAAAGATTCATAGTTAAATCATTGATGAATCTCTCTTAAAAGGAACGGATTAAAGGGATTTAACTCAATCACTTGAATTGTTTGTTGCCGAAATATTGTTTCAAAACCCAAAAAAATAGGGAATTGAATTGTTGTTTGTGATTAGGTTTTAGTTTTTGATTATCATGGAAATTGAAAAAAAAAGTTTTTATTAATTTAGGTTTTTGTATTTGTTTTAGATAATTAGAATTATTAAGTTTGTGTAAAGGGTAATTTAGTATTTTAACACACTTTATACATCCCTTATCCTTCTCTGTTGGGTAGATGAAGAAATCCATAAGGCTCAAATAAAAGCCTTAGGCCTAAAACTAGGGAGGCCAAAAAAACACCAACAGAAAACAAATTGCGAAAAGGAAAAAGGAGTCCAAATAAAAATGATATTCATTTTAAAAAAAAAAAATTCTAAATATTCTCCCTTTTTTGTTTTCTTATAAAAAAATTGTTAATGAGTACTTGTATACAAATGTACAAGTTAAGGATTCGTTAATGATTCATTTTTTTCTTGTTTTCCTAACTTTTCTACTCAGAATTTGACATAATTGTTAATAATAAATCCACTACAAAAAAGAAAAAAAAAAGGAAAATTTTACATAAGTATCATTTAAGCTTATTAACCAATTAAATTTTATGGATTCAACTATATACTATCATATTCATCGACGAATTTCAAATATTCTTTCCGAGATTTACTTTTTATTTTATATCCTGTCATTACTCTTATTTGACTAGTTCCATTTAATTGTGTGATTAGCATTATGCCTCCTCTTAAGATATGTTTATGTTATTTAGTTGTCTTTTTTAAGTCCTGCTATCACGTGTAAAGCCGCGTGACAGCACCAGCAAAAATGAACCCGTGATTGGCAGCCGTCGGATGTTCATCTCACATCATAGATTTGACTCTATTGATTTGCTAAAAAAAAATTGGTATTATATTCTCTAAGAGCGTCCACAATGGACGAGTAAAAAGTGGACTAAAACCATATTTGGTCAAAATTCTAATCACAGTGGGCCGGAGTAAAACTAAATTTGGTCAGATTTTTCTAAGTTTCAGAGTATATTTGGTCCGGAAGCTGGAGTAAAACCAAATATAGTGGGGCGTCTGACGACAGTCGTAAATACTATCTATGTTTGAAACTGGGTGTAAGTTGAATGTCCGTCCCATGGTCAGGCGTTCATTAAAAATCCGCTCCATACGGGACGTAAGTTTAATGTCCGCTCCATAATCCCATGAGGCGTAACTTAAAGATGCTCCCCATCATTCACTCAGTTTCTCGCGGACATTAAAAACTACGCCTGACTATAATTTTCTCCACCATCGTTGTGTTTAGACACCCCCAAAACCAAATGTTTTTAGTTTTTGGTCTGGCTTTTGGTTTTAGTATAGTCGTACCATTGTGGACGCTCTAAACATCCGTATATTTTCATTTATTTTAACTAGACCCTCTCTTATGCCTTCAACGGTCTCAAAATCTTTTATGTTCATACTTTGGGACTGCCTTACTGAGTTTATCATGGAAGAGTTCGGAAATTTTATAAATAAGCAGGAACGAGTTTATAAGTAGGTCCGAGTTTAAAACAACGTAGGTTCGAGTTTGTAGCCATTGGTTAAGCTGTTTACATGATCGATTTCGAATACTGTGAACACCTGTACAATGGAGTTTCTCTCCGGAGAAGTGGAAATGTCAATAACGTCTCCTCCACTTTGTTTTCTCCTTTTTAGATAGTAGAGAAACTCCGATGGCATTTAATAGAATTACACAATCTGCCTTTTGACGGACTTTCTAACAAAAGTTTTGGAGGATCTTTTTTTGATAAGTTTATTAAAAAAACAAAGTATGTACAATGATTAGGCTATGAAAGACACCCAAAAACTTTCACACACTATTTGAACCGAAAATAAAATTTTCTAAGACATTCCACAGACGGAATGAAGTCCAGCCTACTTGAAAAAACTCATAAATATTCTCAGCCACTAGATACTTGAACCATTTACTTTAACATTTTGCCCGACATATCTTGTAATTATATCTACAACTCCATTCATATATTTTTTATCAAAAATACAAGGCCAAAAAGAAAATATTTTTTCCCAAATATGCTCCCTATTATTAAACATTTAGAGGAAACAGTGGAATACTTAATTTTGTTTTTACTAATAAGGGCATAATGTGAAAACCGACCTGGAAAAAAGAAGATTTGATGTATCCGATGTTTATATCTACTACTCCCTCCATTTTAAAATAATAGATAGTTTGTGTGTAAATTAGCACAAACTAGTATTAGATGCTTGAGTGCATTAGTAATGCCAATTAATTAACTATAAAAAAACCAGTACTCCGTTAACTTTCAAATATTTAACTTAACCAGCTGTATAAATCTACAACAAATACGTTCACCGAAAGAAAAAAGAGAAAAAAAATCTACAACAAATATTAATAGATCTTACGTAGTAGCCCCTGGACAGACTCTCCCAGGCCGACCGTGTTCGCGCCATTGATAGCTAGTCTCTCGGTCGGTTAAATTCATCTCTCTTTTTGTTCAAAGTGAAAATCTTTGATTAATATAGACTACAGAGCAACCAAATTATACAATGAGTCGAAAATATACCTTTTTATCTATTCTTTACCTACTTGGTAAGGAATTGGTTTTTTTCTCTCAATATATTTTGTCCTTTCGGAGTAAAAAAGAAAAAAATGTAACACAGAAATGTAGTTATTGATCTTGATTCGTAGCCATAGGCATGATGTTCTGAAATTATAGTAGTACTCTGAATGATGTTTAGAAAATGAAAGACAAAGAACAATATATACCAAAGTAATAATAATTGTTGGTGTTCTAGCTAGCTAGCATAGTGATATCAAAAACTTAAGTCCATGTTATTTAGAAGTTGTGACCCTTGCTAATAATGGCACATAACATGGAATTAAGAGCGAGGATGGAACCTAACGAATTTCCGGGAACCTCGTTGTTGTACGAGATTAATATAAAAAAATAATTTCTTTCGGAGTGCATGTGATTGCGCATAAATGCAGTAATAAAAATTATGTGAAAATGTCAACTTCTCAAATCCTATATATATAGGCATATGGTAGCAAACTATACATGTATCAATAGTACAACCAGCAAACTTGTAAGACAAGAAGTTCAAAACATCAAGATCATAAACTATGGAGAGCAAGAAGTTTGCTTGTTTTTTCTTTGTGTTGGTTATGATCTTTTCTTATTTTTCTGCAGCTCAGTCATGTATCCCTGCCGGTGCAAATTGTGCTTCGGGCGCTGGGGGTACATGCTGTCCAGGAACAGAGTGCAGTCGATTTGGCAGAACCTGTGTAGAGTGCAACGGAGAGAATGAAAAATGTGGACTTGGCAGGGACGAGTGTTGTGATATTGGATCTGGATCTTCTAGAAGACAATTATCTTGCAAAGGTTTTTGGCAATTTGTCGGTGAGGGAAGATGTGTCGCTTAAGGAAATTGTTAATGGTGTGGGGTTGAAGTTCTTTATTATTTCTCTTTACAACTATGATCACTGAGAGATATTAGGCGTTCTTTTGCTAGAACTATATCTGGTCCAGGGAAAACACAAGGCTGATCAGTGCCCATTATTTATTTTCTTGATTATTTTACGTGTGTTGTGCTTTGTTAGATGATGCATGGTTCGGCATGCATTTTCTTGATATTTCCTGTATGTTTTGCTTTGTAAGACCACCATGGCATGGTGGAAAACGTTTGTTATTAATAAATATCAGCCCCAGTATTTAAAAGTACTATAACGTTCTCATGATTTTAGTACTCCAAATGCAAACTAACTTTCCCTATAGATTACGTAGTTCAATATGATAGAAAACACGCAAGTTACTAGCGAGCTCTAGTAATTTGGTGTTCAATATGTTAGCCCTTCACGACGACGACCCTGAAGGTGTGGGATACCATAGCATGTTCACCTTACCTTAGCACACGAGCAACTGGAACTACATCAAGTACAATCAAACCTTAAGACTACTGTGTCAGAATCCTACTTTGGCAGATTTCCAAGCACAGACGGATGATACTCAGCTTTGGAATATCAGCAGCTGCCAAGATGGAGATTCAACACAACACTAAAATGGATTCAACGTAGATGCTTACACTTAAATTCCTAACAGAAAGAAGCTGCAATTCATATTATTGATGCCAACAATGTTCAGTTTCCACAAAGTGATGAGAAGCTCACCTAGTTGTACCATAGAGATTAGAAGAGAATTTAGAAAATGACTAATAGTAAGAGTTTCAACCATTTGACAATCGGTTATTTTGGTGCGCTTCTGTTATTTATAAGTTTTCACTTCATTGTACATGTTTCTCGTGTTTCTTGGTTCTGTTTTTGCTTCTCATTTCATTAGCCGGCAACAAACCTTAATGAAGAATTTGATGAGATATACAAAGAGTAATCAATGACAATTCGTCAAATTTTGTAAATGTAAAGGACAACTAAAGAAAATTCGAAAATTAAAACATCCCAAACTTAAAAACTAATCCGTTAATTAATATCAATTGCAAATTGAAGTTTATTCACCGATTCCAATTTCCATCCATGTCTCCTCGCTTTAAAGAAAAAAAAGTGGGAATACATGTGCAAACTGCAAAGGTAACATTAGTGTACATTTAAAACATGTACAAAAACATTTGCTATTTTCTTACACATATCTGTCCATTGCAATGGAGAAATCCGACAGACAACATAATTGCTGAGCAGCATAAGCTCATGGGTGACTTTTCAGTATTGCCGGTCACAATTGTTCAATTCAACAACTGAGAAGTGCTAGGCATCTAATGAAGTTGCATGATTTGAGAAGTTTGATGATGCCATAGTGTGTCTGAACAGTTATTTGAATATGTGAAGTGTAGGCAGACCTTGGCCGAAAGAAGCAAGAATACGAGGGATCATTCGAGCTCCAGAAAGCAAACGCATTCGATATGAGGAGTGTGAGGAAACATATCTACTGGTTGTAAGCTTTTAAGTTTGTAACATCCTTTTATATTTTTCTCTTCCTGCACAATATCTCCTATTAGCATTTACGAAGGATAAGAAGAAATAAGGACAAGACTGATAAAAAAAAATAACGCCCTTTTACGTACCAGACCATGGCAAAGGTAATCAAGGTCGCGAGCACAGGTTGCGGGATTACAAGACACATAAATAAGGCGTGGAGCTCTTAGCTTCAGTAGATATTTTATCAACTTCAAGTGCATACCGGGACGATTTGGATCTGCAAGAGTACACAGAGTCATGTTTCTATATTTCAATATAAGTGTAGCGATTCATCTATGGGCCATGGCTTTGCAATATCCATAAGACGTGAGCAACTAAGTAGATAGCAGAAGTAAAAATCATAATGAGCAACAAGATAACCTGAAATGACAATGTCCGGCCTAGGAAACTGATCACCAAAATTATCACTGATTTTATTGAGGTCTCCTTGGATAAATGTAGCATTGCTGATGCCATTATTCTCAGCATTTCGGCGAGCATCTGAAATGGATTGAGGAACCATTTCATAGCCATAAACATGTTTGACCCTGGCAGCAGGAAAACCCAACAGCGTGGTTAGTCACGAACAAGATAAGAGATTAATAATTGCAAAATTGAATTAAAAAGGAGATGTTTACTTTTTCGCTAGTGTCAGACCAATGGTTCCAGTTCCACAAAACAGGTCAAGAACAACTTCTGAGCCATCCCCTCTAAGGCCAGCACATTCTTCAATAAGCCTGTATAGAACTTCTGCCTGGAAAGGAAAACGTTGCAGTTTATTTACTTTTCCTCTCCACATTTTATTCAAGAGAGTATATAAGATCCTCCTTGACAATTGGATAACATGGTAGACAGGAAGTAGGTTAATGTTGTACCTGGTAAGTATTTGTCTGGAAGAAAGAGTTTGCTGATATTTGAAAAGTAATACCACGTAAGGCTTCCGAGATGGAAGATTTCCCATATAAAATGTATTCGGCTTCCCCAACTGATGTGTTACCAACAGAAGTGTTAACATTATTGATGATGCTTACCTGTCGATTATAAAGCAAATAAATGAGCTAAACTCATTAGATGCAAACCTGAAGTCCTAAATCATGACTATAGGAGGAACAGAAGAGAGGGTACAGAAATAAATAATACAGTAAAATTACAAACCACTTCAGAAATAGATGAAATCTGGTCGACAAGAGGCTGTAGAAGCTCTGGCTTGTAGGAAGAAGTGACAAAATTAACCATGAGCTCAGGCGATCCAGTCTTGGCGTCACTGAAACAGAAATCATAATTATAACAAGTTCAAACTCTCTTATTAGTATTAACATAAACATGCATCTGACAGTATACAAAAACAAAAACTTTTTCAATCTGATAAACCTATGAAAATTCTAAAGTCAGTAACAACAGCTGAGCTAGGATATCTGGTAGTTAGTATACCTGCCCGTCCTAAGAATAAGGTGTTTAAGAAACCCAACATGCTTATGAACACAATAAGGAGAAAGGCCAAGCTCTGGATCCCTCCAGCAATCTTGAACAATAGCAAGAACCTATAATTGACAATAAAAACACTATAACCTTAAAATTAGAATGCAATTTAGATCACAGTAAAGAAGAATGCCATGAAAATCAATACAGGGGTTCATATGACAAAAAAAAAAAAAAGCTTAAGAAGTGGGGAGAAAAAACAGAGTCAGTAACAAAAGAAGAACAAAAGCTACAGACATTGTTTTGACACCAACGATTTACTTGCTGCTGGTTCTCTAATACGTGCTGACATATATGAAAGAAATGCCAAGGTATTAAGTGGTGACCTTATGAGCTAGAGATTGGTGTAGCAGTGAACGTAAGGGTGTCTCAAGAGTTTGATTACATTTCTCAAGAGTTTGATTACATTTCTCGTTCATTCTTTTAGGAAAAAGCAGTAACAATACAAATAAACAACTACCTCAAAGTCCTTGGCTCCCAATATACAATAAGCCTCGCCTATGTCCGCATGACCATCCAACCCACAACTCCAGTAACCCGAAATTAAGTTACAATTTTTAAGTTTATATACATAGTAGATTGGTCCTAAATTTAGAGGCACGTGCAAAGTGAGTTTAAATAACTCTGCCTACAGTGATCTTAACACTTGGCATAAGCCTCAAGTCGTAGAAATTAGATCTCATGACCATGATGTTTCAGATGTCAAGACTATATAATTGAACTTGTTTCTGGAGGCAAAGGGTATAGATAAGAAATTTTAATATTTCAACATTTTAACCATACCGTATTAGTAGATTGGTCCTAAATTTAGAGTTCCGTGCAAAGTAACAATAACTCTGCCTACAGCGATCCTAATACTTTACATAAACCTCAAGTCATAGAAGTTAGATATCATGAGCACGACGTTTCAGATCTCAAAACTATATCAAATAACTTGTTTCTGGACGCAGAGGGTATAGATACGAAGTTTTAATGATTCGACATTTTAAGCATACCGTATTAGCAGCATCACTTTGTAATAAGCACTTCTGAACGTTGAGGACTTTATCAAAAAATCCTGGAGCATGCAATCCCAATGCGTAGTCATTGACACCCTCTTGCCTCTCATGCAATTCCTCCACAGGGAGCCACTTTTGAGTACCAAAAGAAAATTCCATCTGCAGAATGTTAAGAATGAACAGGAAATTACATTCAAACCCAATAAATCAATATAAATCAAGATAACAAGAATAGTTTGTTGTATAAACTATCAAACTAGGCAGCTTAAGCAGAGTCTAATACACACCTTATTCCGGTAATTAAACTGAATATCACAAGGAACAATAGGCTTCATCACATTAGCAAATTCCAGGTCATTTGCAGAAAAGTTCCCAACATGTATCACCAACTCATGAACTTGTTGTTCTTTAGCTCTAACTTGAGCCTCATACGATAAATTCTGCGTTTTACAACCTCCACAAGCTGAAGCATACTCACACGGCGCCTCAACCAAATCACTGTGAGGAGTAATAGTCTTTAACTTCTGCACCTACAACATTCAAAAAAAACCAAAGTCCATATACCAGTTTTCAGTTAGGCCTTACATCAAACACTTGATACACTCAAAATTAGCATTTTCAGCTCACAACCCCAGAAACATACTAACCTCAGCATAACTTCCTTTCTTACGAGTAACACGACCAATGAAACGTTCACCAGGAAGAGCACGGTCACACATTACAACAAACCCAGTTTCTTCAACTTTACAAACACCTTTTCCTTTAAATCCTAAGCTTTCACAGACAAGTTCTAATGTCTGATTCTTCTTTGGGAAAAAAGTTGAAGGTTTTGTCTTTGATGTACTACTATTACTAGTACTGATTGAAGGCTGTAATTCTTCATCTTCTTCTTTACTTTTTTGCTCAACTGAAATTGAAGCACAGCAGTAAAATGAAGGAGAAGTTGTACGGTATTTCTGAAACCCGATAAGAGAATTTAGGCGTCGGAAACCATAACTGGGAAGAACTGCCATTGCAGTCCCTGTGTTTGCAGAGAAGGAAGCGGCAAAAGAAAAAGAAAAATGGAGCTATTTGGTTTTTCGAGTGGAGATAAAGGGTATTTCCGTCATTTTTCTTCTTACTTGACTGAGTAATCTTAACTCGGATTAACAGAGTCTGACTCGTTGAATCTGACTCATCCTGAAGAAATGGAAAAATGGATTATCTATTCATGATTTTTCTTTTGATCGGAGAAGAATTTGGTGTTGGCAGAGTTTTGAACTTAGGTCACAGGTATGATCATCCAAGGACTTTACTACTGTAATACAGCAACACCAGCGAATTATCTAGGTTTATCTACCAATTTTACCGAAAAAGGAGACTGTCGTATCATTACTGCAATTTGAAGTTTCACACCATAATTTCTATACTGCAACTGAGACTAACCGAGTCTGACTCGTTGAATCTGACTCATCAAATTGCATAAAAAGATTCATTGCCAAATTACCTCATAATCAGTTGTTACATTTACTAAAAAGATGTTAAAAACCAAGGAAATCTCCACTAAGTTTACTGATATGAATTATGTGCAAAGGATATAAGATAGTTCTAATTAAAGGACTGCTAATCCTTGATTTACCGAGTCATCTTAACTTCAAGTCTGACTCGTTAAATCTGACTCATCCACAAGAAATTGATTAATGGATAAGAAACACATTAACCTCGTGATCAATTTTGCTGGTATGAAATTCGTGCACAGGATAATATAGGAAATAAGAGGATAGTATTAGTATTACTGATTGAAAATCAAACAGTAAAAGAGTCTTGGTATACCACTATACCACCATTTGTCTTTTCATTTTCTTCAGAATATAAAAGCCTAGACTTCAAAAGGAAGAAAATAAGTGGAGTCCTTTTCTTCAGAACGTGAGCCTAGAAATCAAAAGAAGAAAATAAAACAGTGCAGTAAGTTAACTGGGCGTCTATGGCTAAAACGGGAAAGACTGTATGTATGTTCCTGCATATCCCTCTCTACATCTCCTACTTGCAAGCACCGACCAAAGTTAGAATCCTCCTCAAGCAGATTGAGGACTGTAACGGCTCATGAGTTCAGTCAACGATGTATCGAACTCCTTCTCCAGGTCAACCTCTTCTTGCAAATGCTTACGTTTCAGCTCTGCTTTCTTCTCTTCATGCAATTTGATCAAGCTGTCTCTTTCTGCTAAAAATTGATCTATGCCTTCTTCCTGGGTCTCGATGAATTTTGCAATCTCCTTGTTCCTGGACAAAGCAACACTAACGATATCAACCACATAATGCACACACGAGAAAAACGGGTTCGAACTTCAAAGTGCTGTCTTGTTAGTACATATGTTAAGAACTGTTACCTGATCAACTTCTCTTCAGTATTCTTGGAATCTACAACATTCAACTGCTTTGTGCGTTCTGCTTGTAGCTGTTCTTCAAAGTTTTTTTCTTTTTCCCCCAACTTTTGATGGATCATCTCCATTTGGGCCTTATAAAATTGTTCTTGTTGATCCATCTATAAAAAAGAACACATCAGATCAGAGTCATATAAGACAGTTATTAACAAAGAGTCAAAGAGTAAACATAGGAAAAACAGAAAAAGAACAACTCATAAAAGCAGGCCTCGCAATGCTGGTATTAATTACAATTAATATGTTTTATAATTAGGTTCACTGGTATGTACTATGATTATGTTTTACAATTAGGTTCACCGGTATATACTGACAAAGAGAACAGTAGGAGGAAAAGCAAACAAATCACCAAAGCACAAATAACTGAAGCTGGCATTAGAGTTTCAATTTTTACTTCAGTTAAGTATATATATAATAGGGTAAAAGGACATAATACACGTAAACATGATGTCAGTCACAATTTTATTTGAAGTTAATCACTTGCAACAAACTCTATTTCAAGTTAACCTAATGAGCTTTAGAAAATAGTACCTATAGTAGCCCTTTGAAACTTATGAAGTCTAATTTTCAAGTTTGACTTATGTAAGATGTTGGGAACTTCAGTGCTTCTAAAAAGTCTAATTTCAACTTAACAAAAACAATCACAAGAGAAAAAAAGGAAACTACTTCAACAACCATGACCCACAGTCAAAGAAACAATAGCAGAAAGCAAGAGCAGTGAGAGCTAAATATGACAGGCCTGCCAACTACTCAAGAAATACGAAAAACACAGACAGCAGCTGGTAGCTAATGCTTTAGAACAGCAACTAGTTTTGGAATTTACCTCTTCCTTGTTCTGCTCATGTTGCAATTTTGTTCTTTCCCGCACAATGACGTTCTCTTTCGTCGTCTTTCGTAACCTCTCACTCATAATCCCAAGTGATTCTTCGAGGCCTTTGGTGTGCCGTTGATTTTTATCAAGCCTGTTCTTATACCACAACAGCTGCTGATTCTCTTCACTCATTTGCTTCATTGGGGTTACCACCGTCTCTTCATATGATCTCATTTCAAATTTCAGCTTTGACTTACCTGGTTAAGCACGTTGAAGCATTTAAACAAAACATATTTAACTACCTTTAGAAGCGGAATTTAATATATATCTCAAAGCAAAATACAGCTGGATAATTGCACTACAAACTACAAAGACATATGGTAGGATGACCTTCAATAAAAGAAAGAACCATACTACTGTACTGAAGTTAAAGATGTGAAGCGAACCTGGAGAATGGAGGTTGAAGTTATCCATATCCTCCTTGTTTGCGATGAAACCATACAATTTGCGTGCTCCACCTGCATAGACGAGAATTCTGCGATGATCCCAGGCATCCCGGTCTCTTCCTTCCTTAACAAAATGATTGTGAAGTCTCTCGGCTTCTACGTAGCCTGTAGGTAAGCCTTCAAATATGAGGAGACTCATCCCCCGGTGCCCTTTCGGACCATAGGAATGACGAGCTTTCACTGCATTATACGCACTAAAATAATCAAGCAGCTCTTGATTACCCATGCCAAGCCACTGGAAATCCATTCAACAACACAAACTATATGAGATACATAGCAGATGACAGGAAGCAATGAATTATATAAGGAACACAAGTGATAAATAACTAAACAGAGTATAACAAAATCCAGAAACTCCTAATGATTGTTATACAGATGCATGATTGAACAGGATTCTTTGGAAGGACAATAAAGCAGATATGCAAATTAGAGAAAGCAACTCCCCACACATACCTACTTCCCAAATTAATTCTATTTATCAGAATATTTATAGTCAACCCACCACTAACAAAATGGTGGAACCAAAACTCAATGATAACAAATTCCATTTTCTATTTTAAAAATTAAATCATACCTTCTCATTTTCGTCTTGATCAAGCTGAGTGTTCATGACTACAACCATGGGAGGCCAAACAATTTCTTTATCAGGAACCGACTGATGGAGACCATGCCATTTACCATATATCTCACCAACTGGTACAACAGAAGTTCCCTTCCGGCTCAGCTCCTCATCTAAGAGTTCTGCAAACTCTCTGTGAAGCTTCACCCTCTTCGATCCTTTAGTCTTAGCATGGGCCATTAGTGGTTGCAATCCTTTGTACCAGTCAATTGCGCCTGGTCCATTTTGGCATGCTGGACAGTGCCACTGCCGTATAGATGAATTTGTTTCCTCAAGGGTCAATTTATCTAAGATGTCGAAGAACTTCTTAAACCACTTGTTCTGTTTGCGGGTCTCATGGCTCTTCACGCTTTCATCTGAAACGAAACCATCGGAATAGATGTCATCATCGCTATCTTCGATCATGTCTTCCTCATAATCAATATCATATTCGAGACTCTCTCTCTCTGCTGGATTAGCTTGAACTGGTACATTCTCTGCTGCCTTAGCTTGAACTTGGCCATTTCTTGCACCCCACCGCCAACCATGTTGTAAAGGAGGAGCAATCTTACTTGGTGGTGCCATGTAATTTTTCTCCCAGCTTGCATTGGGAGATTGGCTTTTCGTAATTCCTCGTCCACCTGACTTATTATCCTGCCAGGCACCTCCTGTAGCCTTTCCTGCAACCCAGGATGCAGAAGAGGAATTTTGGGAACTTCCTGAAACCAAGGATGGAGAAGAGGAATTTTGGGGACCCCACTGTTTTGGTGCACTTGCCGCGCCTCGATTCTTGCGAGACACTACCTCCCACTCAGAATCTTTACCGGAATCAAGGCTTAGGTCTGCGATATTAGAACCCAGCTGAACAACTCCAGCCTTTTGGTTACCAGAGCCTGAACCTCCAGAGATTTGTCCACCTGCATCTTTCCCTTTTGCAGGTGAACTACTACTACCAGGAAAAGATGGCTTGCCACCCCCTTTTTTCTGACTCATTTTGCCTCCTGCATCATTTAAGCAATGAAATTTTCATTAACTTGATAAACCATGTATATGAAATTAGAGGTATCCTTTATGGGATGAAAGATTTAAACCAAGGAAAATATACAGAAGTATTACAATTGCAAAAGGCATTCAGGCTCAAAAATGACAGTAACTAGCAAAGTATGGTAATTCCAGCATTCAGATAACTTCAAAAGATTTAAAGAGAAAAAAAACAAAGAGAAATGAGCTGCTGCTAGTAAAGAAAGTAACATTCGGCTTTCAAAGTGCATACACTTAAACATCTCATTTTAGAAAACATAAATCAAGAGAGTATATTCTCATAGATTTTATACTCTTCTCCCCCAAGTTCCATATATAACATAACTTTTCTAAAGACAGAACACCAATAATTCCACGATTTCCATCACCAAACATGCTAAAAGATCTTAACATTGTATAAATGGGCATGAGTAATCAACAAAACTTACCTACTTGAGTACTATCAGAGTTGCTAGTAAGGAGTAGTTAACAAAATGATAAAAAACCCAGAACACACACCTCATCTAAACATTGACAATCAACCTAGAAACATAATATTCCCTTGAAATCAACACTTAAGCTAGAAGCATTAAACCCATCTAGGATCATAAAACATCTCAACACCAACTGTTAAGGGTAGGATCATAAAACCCCTTAACACCATCTTTTAACTAAAAGCATACCACCACTTAAAGCACTCATAACCTCACATATAAAGGACATAAAACAAGCAAAGATCAGTAACAACACTCATAATCTGATAAAGACCACTAACTATCATGCAGAAGAAGGCCTTTGATGATAAAAAAAAAAAGAAAAAAAAAGCTAGGGTTTCAAGATCAAACCCCAACTCACTGAAGTAAATGCTTCACAAGAATACTACAGTAAATAAAATCTGAAACAAAACATCAAAAACACAGTATAAACAAGTAAGAGTGTGAGAAATAGTACCTTGGAATACTGCTTGCTCCTTGAAAAAGTGAAAAAAATCCCCAAAATCAAACATACAGAGAAGAAAACAAAAACAAAGTCAGCAAATCACAGAATCAAACACAAATAAAGCTACATCCCACAAAAAAAACTGAAAACCCACTGAATCAAACACAAAAACAAATAAATCCTTGAAAATAACTCATAAATCCTTGAAAAAAACGCATAATCTGAGCATTTCTTTCAAAGATTTACAAAAAAGTAGACCTAAAACCCCATTTTCTAAACAAAAATCACTGAAACCATCAGATTTTTTTAGGGTTTTGGTGGAAACACTGAACTCAAAATACCTTAAGATGATCGGAAATGTAGAAGATGAGAAACGGCGGGATGAACAATCTCCGGCGGTCTTCTTTCTTTTCACCCAAACATAATGTGAGAGAAGAAGAGGAAAAAGACTGAGATGAATGAAGGTCTCAGAATGAAATCAAAAATGAAATTATAGAGCAAAACCCTAGAGCAAAATAAGAAACCCTTTGTGGTGAACTGCAGGTTTGGGTCCCATTCAATAACTCCCTAAAACGGAAAAGGCGTTTCTTTACGCGTCGTTTCTCAGAGATTCCTACTTTTTGTGAAGATGTTAACGGGTTTGCGGGCTTATCTATGAGTAAGTTGTGTATGGCGAAGTGGCGCGTTTTCAACCATTCAATTATGATATTGGAATTGATGAAATCCAATTGCCAGCATGTATACGGTTCACCAGGGCCTAAAATGATATCAATATTTTTCTTTATTTGATAGCACCAAAGATGAATATTATGATTGAAGGGTTGAAGGGTTGAAAATATGCGACCATCTATACGGTTTATCAGGGCCTTGCGTGCGTGGCGTGCATCAGAAAGGCAATCACCCTAGCCGGACTCTCTAAATAGTGAAAAATCTTGTACATTTAGAGTACATAGATGCCATTTTATCACGAGGGTCTATGATTTTTTATGCACGCAAGACTTGTACGATCAGTTGCACTCTCCGGTCATAACATTGGCGTGCATTGGCATTCTTCTATCGTGATTGTCTACGGTTTTACTTGCACCCGGGCATGGCTTCTATGTTGGTGATGATCATAGGGTGTATGGATGAGTGGAACACCGGGATTACATGTTACTGATATGAGTAACTGACGTGACTTGTACGGTGGTGAGTGATTTCACTAGTCTCTAACCGAGTCTACCTTTTGCAAAAACAAAGAAAAAAAAACATTGTTGGCTTCCAAGAAATTTCATGTCACGTCTCGAGTCTCTGCACAGCACGAATAGGGACAAATCCAGTTATGCAATACAAAGGATAACGCTAAACAAATCCTTTAACTACGGTTTTACTCCCTTCCACCGTGGCACCACCTACATGTCCTATAGTTATTGGCCAAATCCTTTAACTATGGGATCCCCCGTTTTTCCATGGGAATCAAAATGGGTAAAATCTAGGATGTGGATGGAGCCGCCTAATGGTGAAAGGGAGTGGTGGAAGTGTAGCACTTTCGTAAAACAAAGCTGGATTAGGAGGTTTCACTGCCCATGGATACTGATAATGTGCTCTTGTAGAGATCCTTTCGTGTGCCAAATCGAATTTATACTTTTTATATCAGGTAATGGTTTGACACAGATCCGACAATCGGCTGTAAAAACACAATTACATTTTAAGATTACTTTTCTAAGAAACACAAACCAAGGTTTGAAAACGGGTCACGGCTAAGGTCATGGTCACTGGGCATGACCGTTATAACGCGTTTTAACGGGTGTGAGCATGTTCCGGGCAGAAAACACGTTATTTGGGGGGGGGGGGGGGCCACATATTTTAATACGTTATTCTAAAATAACGGGTGTTATAACGGTTAAATAGAAAATAAAAAAAGAATTATGGTCTGAAATTCCTATCTTACATCTAACTAAAACATTTATCAAAGTACTTATCAACATAATAACAAAACTATTCATCAGCACTGGCCTATTTCCAACGACAAAAAAAACTTAACTGCCATCAGAATTTCCCAAAAGAGCAAAAAGATTACCAAAGACTACAACACCAACAACAAGTATCAGAAAAGATCTGTTAAAAAAGAACTTGTTAGCAATCATTAAGTTTACCACTAAGCATAATACCTCTGATCTTAAGTTTACCACTAAGCATAATACCTCTGATCTTTCTGATAATCCAGATATGACTACTCAGAGTTATCCTCCTTGCTACTTGCAAAACCTTCCTCTTCAGTATTGCACTTCCCTCACTTCCACTTGACCCGCAGGACCATAACCATCAGAAGCTTATTCACTGTTCACATCATCGTATTCATCATCTTCCATGGCCCTTTCATCTTCAACAACATCTCCATTCTCATTAACTCCCTCAATTTTTTCTCCATCAGAATCAATATTTAATCGCTCTCTCATGGTTCTTGCAAAGATTGGATGATCAACATTCTCTGCTAAGTACATCTCACTCTTCTTTTCTTGCTTTTTTCTTTCGCCTCTCCTTATTTCAAAATCATTTCCAGAACTTCCTCCATCTCCATATACCTCAATCTGCTCATCCTTTTCAGGCTTACTTTAAGTTGCACTGCTACTTTTTATCCAGACACAAGCATTGTCTCTTTCATCCCTCTCCTTATTTTCTACTTCTAACTAGTAGATGATAATTGAAACACAATACTCAATTCTCATTCATTCTGACCCGATCAAAATCTGATATGGACAACTCTGTTGAGAGTATTACAAAATAGAACTTTCTTATTTATTCAACCCCCACACAGTACGGGTTAATACTTTCTCACACCTCCTTTACAACTCCCACTTATCCCATTTTCCCTTAACACCACTTTTTCTATGTAATTGACGATATCCAAGAGAGGAAAAAAAACAATAACATCGCAATTTCGGGACGGCTATCTTTGACTTTCAGAACCATGTTTGATTTCATCTTTGGTATCAAAATTGATTCTTCTTAATCGCGATTACAATCTAACTAGATTAGAACCTTAATAAGTTGGTGTCCATTATTGTTGTAATCAATTAAGCAATCACCGTAAACATGTTGGGAAGCTATCCCATTACAGTAATAATTTCAATGAATTTATCATGGTTATTAATTTGGTTTCTGAATCTCTCACAGATTTAAGCTCAACAAATTTGGATTCCGCATGTGATGATTATGAATTTTGTACACCATTTTTTGAGGTAACCCTAAGTATTTTTAAATTGTTTTTGTACTTTTGTGTTTGCTGTAATCAAAATCAATATCAATATTAACAAGGAATCTTAATCTTCAAGAATGTAAACAATCAAATCCTTAAGGTTATTAAGTTTGGTTCGTGTCTCTCTTATATCTCGGGTTCACAAATTTAGGATTCCATATTTATCATTTTGAAATTTCTACCTTTTTTTTTGGTGGAGATAAGAGTATCTTTTTTGTTAGTGGTACATCTATTTATATTTGTGTTTGCAACAATCTCTGTGTTTGTGTTTGCATCAATCTTTATATTTATGTTTTGCATTAATATTTGTGTCTGCATCTGTTGTTCAAATTAATGGTTTATCTGTTGTTCCTAGAATTAGATGACGCCAGAAACTAGGTTTAGAGTAAAAGGGTTCATTTTTTTATGTAAAAAAAGGTATGATCGTCTAGGTTCAGTTTATGTATAGGGTTCTATCATCTGTGGACCTAATTCCACGAAAGAGAGGTCTGCAGTGAAGCTACCAATTTTAATAGATACACAAAGGTAATCTTTCCTTCTAATTCAATTATGAAAGATACCACTCATTATTGGGCATGATCTCACAATTTTGGTTTGTTTTTCCAAATTTGGATATCTGGAATATAATATTCAAACTTCTTCCTTTCTTATTTGAGATCAGTTTTTTATATTTTGAGTTATTCTAATCAAAATTTGCCAATTTATATAAGGTAGCTAAGCAAAAGCCTTCGGTTGAACTTTAGAAACTTGAGGAGAAAGTACATATATATCTAGAATTGAAATGGAATATTTATCTGAAAATTAGTCATGTCTGCTCCGTAGTCTCATATAATGAGACACTCTCAAGCACATATACACGCCACACTCTTAATCTCAAACATGTCCCGGCTGACTCTATGATACCTGACCTCCATCAGTATGGGGTAGACGGCCTCATGAAATCTGAGATCAACTAGATAATCTTAAATCTCTTACAAGACACGAGAATCGGGCACAAACCTCTAAAGGTACATGCTTCTTCCTTGGCCTCGTGAGCATTTTGGGCTAGTGACTTGAGTCTGAGTTATACAAACTCATTTAAAAATGTGGTTAAACCCTTCGGAGATTTGCATGCTCATCAGAGGGACCTACAAGAATGGAGTCGGCCTCCACAATCCATATGTGGCCGGCCACAAAAATCTAAGGTTAAGCTTCATCCTCATAGCATGCGCCAGTTGGCCTCATGAGACATGAGCTCTGCTAGCTTATGTTAAATTTCATAAAATACACGAAATTTAGGCACGAGCCTCACATAAGGCACATGTATTTTTCTTAACCTCCCAAGGGTTCTTATGCTAGCAACTTGAGTTTGATCCATGATATAATTTTCAAAGATGTTGTAGTAATGGTAAATAGGATTCGAACTCTAAGACTTGTGAAGATTCGAGTTTTTAAATTTAATAAAAATATATACAAAAATATTACAAAGGGTGCGAGAGTTACTGGGACTCAAGATTCCACCGAATTCAAAGCATAAGGTTCAATTATTAATTCTTTGACAATTTTAGCTCAAGAAAAACATGGACTCTATTTTTGCTAAGGTAGATTCTCAAAACATTGATTGTAAATCCTAAGCATGATGTATCAAAACACCTAAGCTAAGCATACATCATCAAATTAAATGACAACCAATTAATTCAAATCATAATTTCAATTAAAATTAATGCAAAAATCTTAAAAAGAATTAATAAAATTACCCCAAGTATGATATTCGTCTTCCTCCGTCATCCCAGTGTTGGGGTTTAGCTCCTAATGGTAAAAACATGCTCAAAAGATTGATTCATGGATCAAAAAGTGTTTTTATTGAAGAGAAAAAATAATACAGCGAATCTGCAACGCTTTTCTGGCGTTACAGAAATCACCGTTACAATGAAGTGTTGTTAATAAACGATAAATCGGTTATGCTGTTGAAGAACGACACTCGTCTGTGACTGTTCCATGTGGGTCAATGTTCTTCGTGTTCTTCAGCAGCAGCAGCAGCAGAACTCGGTTTCCTGCACCTTTGATTTCTCGGCTCTATGGTGTTCTAAACTTCCCCTAACTTTCGACACCTCTTCTATATGACCCAACCAATCTATTTATATCAAAAAGACCGATTAAATCTCTCCAAAATCTTCCAATATCTCTTCCTTTCTCTTCACGGCAAAGTTGCGGCAATTTCTTGTTTTACGATTTCTACGCGTATATGAGCTTTCCTTTTGATTCTAAACTCTTCCTTAGATAGATATCAATCTTTGGGAAGAAAATCTTGCCTTTAGTCTCCCTGAAATTCCTAAAATAATTCATCAAAGACCCGAAACTTCCATCACCTCTGTTTTGCTCTAATTCGATCTCTAGCCAATTTGGGTTCAATCCAAAGACTTTACCAGGCCTGTGTAGTCCTAAGGAGTAAACTCAATCAATTTCAGCCCTTTAATCTCTATAAAAATCGATCAAAACTCCAACCCTAAAATATGTCCGTGAAAACCATTTTTCCCGCCAATTTTGTTTCTAAAACGTGAAGAAGTGGAGTCCCCCTATCCAGTCCCGGTCTGTGTTTAGTAGCTGCTTGGAAATGGGTTACCCCTTATCCAAAGTGAGAGTCCGAATAGCAAATGTCCTTCCAGGTGTCTTTAACAACTTTTCGAGCCAATTTCGCCGCAAAAGCCTATTTCTCCAAAAACACCTACAAAGGGATAAAATACCAAAATAAGTACAAAAATGAGTACTAACAATATACACAATAGAGATGAAAATAGACACATAAATGCGTCTATCAATCCAAATAAAAACTCATCCAAAAAAAGTGGACAAACCTCCCAGATCTTAGTATAATCATCAGAGGGACCCACAAGAAAGGATTTGATGACCTTCACAAGCCATATGTGACATGCATACAAATCTAAAGATCAACCTCAATTCCCCTCTTTATTAGAGCATTGCTCAGCTGAACCCACCAAGCATTGGAATGTCAAGTTTATTGTCAAGTTTAATTATGGAGTCGGTTGATTTGATTACTAAAGTCAACTTCGTTAAGTTCAACTAGAAACATAAAAATGTTGAGACTTGCTCGAGTTACTCACGAAGACCTGAAGACGTATCGAAGGCAACGAAGACCTCATCCTTTAGTTCAAGGTTAGTAACTACAGACTTGACTTTTTATATTTATATCTTTTGTTTTTTCAAGTCTATATTCATTGAAAACATAACATACGAAGTCAAGATTGTTTACAATGACTTTAACATTGGTAACTTGGTTATTATACTATGATCAAAGTTTCATTTAGGAAGGATATACTAATTATTTTTACAACTTGAGTATACAGAGTTACGAAATATAGTTTATTTATGGTCTTCGTATTATCGACTTTGCACTAATTAGTAATTCATTATTATTTAGTTTGTTGAACTTTCGAATGATTTCAAACCATGGAATGTATTTGAAACCAGTTTCAGAAACACAGTTTAAGGAAGAAAACTTGCAAAACTTGTTTCGCAATTGAAATATGAATTCAGGACCAATACTAAGTATATATAAGACCGATCCTAGGGTTAATGCCTTATGGAAATGATCGATCCCAGGACTGATCCTGGTTATGTTTAACTTATTTCTACATTTTCGATATGTTTGTTATCTTCGGGTTTCTGCAAATATTGAGATGTATAAAAGTTAAACTGAGGATGTTCATAAGTGTTTCCATAGTGAATTGAAAATGCTAAACTCTAATATCTTATTGTACAGGTATATTACTTTGATAGTCAAGGCAAAGATCCTGTAAACCGATCGATTTTCAATACCTATTTTGGTTTCAAATTATATACTTACCAAATCCCAAAGCTTTGCATATCTCTAGTTACTATATTAGTGTGAATACCAATATTCTGTGGAGCACGTGTCACAGTTTCAGTGGCCACGTACAAGATAATTACATAGCCCCCGCGATACACAGGAGTCTGAGGAGCAGCAGATCCCTTCTGGATCTACTTTATCCCATCTCGAGGAAGCATACCTCGATGGCTTAGATGGTAAAGTAACCCTAGCCTAGGAAGATGGCAGCTGGCGAAGGGACAAAGGTAGATGATATATCCAATCGGCATTTAATGCAGCGAGCTCTTATCTACATGCTTCACCAAGGAACGTGGAGAGAGGTGAGATGGCACAGTCTGAATGGCGAAGGCTCACGGTGAACGAAGGTACAATCTATACTGAGGCTGGGTAGTTCCCGAAGGAACGTGGGTCAGCTGAGGTGGTAGAGTCCGACTGGAGAAGGCTTGCGGTGAACGAAGGTACCATTTGTACAGAAGATATATCAGGATATGATGGACCCAAAGACAGCGAAGATCTAGAGTAGAAGGGCCTATAAATACCAAGCTCCACTAACAAAGAAAGGCATTCAATACCACAAGAAGATCTAGTCTTAAGCTTATACCTCTTTAATGTTTAGAACTTAAGTATTAACTAGGACTTGAGTTCTCTCTATTACTTTGGGAAGCATTTAAGATATTTGTAACCACCAAAACTTAATACAAACAATCACTCATTACCCCTTGAACGTAGACGAAAGTCGAACCACGTAATCTCTTGTGTCTCTTGATAACTTAGAAGAATTTACTTTACATTTGAGTTCTTCGTTATTATTGTTATCTCAAGTACCTTTTATTACTTAGCATTATCAGTTCAACTGAGACATCTATACTCCTTAGTATCAGATTCTATGAGCTGTATACATTATGTAGACTATGGAAAAATTAGTAGTCACAGTTTGGCGCTAGAAGGATTGCTCACCAGCTCGAGTTTATATGTTCCTCTATTTTTTATTTACTTACACATCTTCCTTGGCGAAGAGATCTGATAATAAGCAAGGGTGAATCTCACTTTCTAGTGATACGTTCATCTTTTATTTATGTAAGTTCTTTGAGTTCATAGCCTCTAAAGACTTGCAATCTTACAGATCTACAAAGTTTTCTTCGAAAACTTTCTCAGAAAACGTTAAAACTTTTGTTTTGTACTAAACAACCTTTTCTGACAAAGTATCCTTCGGATCTGGGTATCTCTTCAAACTAGGGAATCTCAGTAAGAATTTAAGGAGAACAAATCTTACAAAGCATTTAATAACATCAAATATTTGTGGATCTGACACCCCTTTTCAATTATTGTCAACATTTAATGCTGTTTTTTCCAAGGGTGTCATAACAAATTAAATACCCATCTTTTCAAACATCATTTTAGTCTTTTTTTTTCTTCTGAAAAAGCTGTTTAGCCGTCTTCTGTGTCATAGCATTAATTGCTACTTTAACGAAGGCACCCAAGTAGCGGACTTTGTCGGGTTTTTTATTTATTTCAGGATAACAAAAACCGGAGGTATGCATAAACCAAGTGATGTACCATCAAGTTCACGACCTACTATTACAAGAGGAAGATCTCAAAACCCGTCTTGAACGAATCAAAGGAATGAAGCAGAGGACGGACAAAGTGAGATAACAAGAAGAACGGCTGCTAACAGGCTACCTATTCCTGATGAAGGGATGGGTAAAACATCTGGAGCAAAACCACCTTACGACATGCCGTTACCGGAACCCGCTCGTGCTACGAAACCACCTACGGTTAACGAAGGGTTACCCAGAACCTTAGTTCCTACTGGACGAGGGTTGGGAAACCTAGCACCAGTCCAGATTGATCCAGATGCTCCGGTAATCGAAGAAGGAGTATGACTCTGAGGATCCGGCTGATAACACTCCTCAGGGTGGTGGAATCCACAATGAAGAACAAGTGGCAGCGCAGGTAGCAGCTCTGCTACTACGCAATAAGGAGCATGAGGATGCGATGCACGTGATGGCTCAAGAAATCCAGAATCTAAAAGATATGTTGGACGTGCAAATCAAAGGTCCCCAAACTCACCCTCCTTTGCAGAGGCGTGATCAGGGAGCTATCTACGGGCAACGAAGGGATGGTCTTAACCCGCCAAAAGCTAACTTACTAGGGGGAGCTAGGAGAACAAGGCATGATCCAAATGAGGTGGATCCAATTTACAATCCCTCTCAGTCTTATTATGATGAGACATTTTCAAGAGATGCTAATAATGTGGAAATGGTCATGGAGCAAATGGAGAAGATGCAGAAAGAAATACAAGGATTAAAAACTGTCCACGCAGGCGCAAGGCTAGAGGAGGTACTCCAGGAAGCAACAACATCTCCGTTGTCCTTTCGCAGTTTAAGGGAGCCTATCCCTGCGAAATGCCTGGTACCTACGTTTCAGGCATACAATGGTACCGTCGATCCCGCAGCTCACTTACGGTACTACACTCGTGTCCTTGCCCATTGGGAAAGAGATGAGGTGGTACTCTGTAGGTACTTTCCTGCAAGCTTGACGGGATCAGCATTGGCGTGGTATGATAACTTACCAACAAATTCAATTGACTCTTTTGAGAAATTATCTACCGTGTTCTTGGAGACATACATGTACAACAAATCTACAAAGGAAGGGTTAGATGGGCTATTTGCTTTAGCTATCGGACCCCGGGAAACATTGATGCAATACACAGACAGGTGGCAGAAAACATGCCAGGCAATCGGGAAAGTCAATCCAGAAATTAACATTAATTGTTATAAGTACGGACTTGATAGAACCTCAGCTATCTTCGTGGAGCTTCACAACCGATCCCTCGACTCCGAAGGGGAGCTTTGGGTCATCCAGGATCGCTACATCATACTTTAAGAAATCCAGAAGGATAATCCCAGGGCGCAAACTAAGGCAACAACGGCTCCATAACGAACCAACTCTCTAGAACCAAATCCGGAGCTGCCTAAGAGACAAAACAAGGCTGGGGGCAGAACCAACTCACTGGACAAACGATCAAAGTATTGAGATGGCAAAGGCAGAGCAAAAGGACGGGAGGACTTTGCAGATAAAGTCTACACAAAGCTAAACACAACCTTTTCTTACATCCTGAGCAACTAAGGAGAAAAGTCGGGCTTTCCCTACCCTAACACCAGGGGAAAGCAGCCAGATAAGACGAAGGAATCTAAGGAGTACTGTGAATACCACCGGTACTACGTGCATACAACTGACACATGTTACCACTTGAGAAACACAATTCTGAGATTCATAGACGATGGCAAATTCATGGAGTACGTGCAAATACAACCTGCTGACGCTGAGGCATCCCCCAAGAAAAGGGTAGAGCTATCACAAGATAACAAGTACATTAACATGATCACGCTCTCGAGCGGAGGTCAAGAGGAGTTACTCGAAGATATCCTCGAGCTAGCTCGAAACCGAAGGAAGCTAGAATCCTACGAGGTATTCAAGATAAGTGGACCACCAACTAGCACTTGGGAAGAGTGGATGGCAACACCATTGACTTTTTCAACAAAGGACGTCAACCAGGAAGTCGAGATGCATAATGATTCACTTGTGATCACTCTTCCAATCCACTGATGAAATGTTACGAAGGTCCTCATTGAGGGGGGGCAGCTCGTTAAATGTGTTTTCTACGAACCCTACCTACGTATGGGTTTAACGGTTGAGCAAATGGATTCATCCACTTGCACAATCTACGGTTTAAATGGAGCAGTCTCTAGACCAAAAGGAGAAATTGTCTTACAGGTACGCGCGGGACCCTTGGTAACCAATACAAGGTTCTATGTTGTGGAGGCACCTTCGCCCTATAATAATGTCATTATGGGAAGACTTTAGGTCCATCGCTTAAGAGGGACGGCTTCGACCTATCACCAGTACCTTCGATTCCCAACACTCATGGGTGAAATGGAAATCAAAGGAGATCAACAGGATACAAGGCTATGCAACTTAGCATAGGTTAGACTGAACGAAGAAAGAGCCGCCGTACAGCAGCATGAAAGGAAAAGACGAAGGAAAAACGCGAACGAAGTAAAGAACGAAGACTTTAAAGTACCCGAAGACCCCTTAGCTAAGGAAGCAAGAACCAACATTGCTCCGGCGGGAGATACCGCTACCAAATTACAATTACAAAAAAGCACTCCTCAAAATCCAACCTTCTCGCCAGTTGAACCAACGAAGAAAATCAACATTGGAACTGAGCAGGAGCCAAAGATGATCACCATCAGAACTTTACTAGATGGGGATGAGGAAGTGCAATTACAGAAGTTACTAAAAGAATACGAAGATATCTTCGCATGGTCTATGGAAGACATGCCAGGAATTGACCCGAACTTGGTCTCTCACCACCTTCGGATCAAACCGGAGATTGCACCGTTCAAACAGCGCATTCGCAAAGTGGCGGACATCTACCAGGAAGAAGTAGAAAAGGAGCTACAAAAGCTCCTAATAGCATGATTTATACGAGAAGTCAAATATCCAACATGGTGATTTTACCTAAGAAGAACGGAGGCGTGCGCATCTGCATTGACTTTAGCAACCTCAACAAAGCATGCCCGAATGATAGCTATCCGCTACCCAATATTGACCAGCTAGTCAATGCAACCGAAGGTCACCAGAGGCTATCCTTCATGGATGGATACTCCGGTTACAACCAAATTGCACTTTCAGAGGAAGATCAGGAGCATACTGCGTTCTTCACCCCACGCGGCCTGTATTGCTATACAAGGATGCCTTTTGGACTAAAGAACTCGGGGGAAACATACCAGCGATTGGTAGACAAGATATTTAAACAATGGATAGGTAAGATATTGGAAGTCTACGTGGACGACATGCTTGTTAAAAGCAAAGAAGAAAAAAATCACCTATCAGACGTAAGAGAGATATTTGAAGCCATGAGAAGCTTTCACACGAAGGTCAATCCGGAGAAATGTACGTTCGGAGTAACCTCAGGAAAATTCCTAGGGTACTTGGAAACTAAAAGAGGGATAGAAGTAGACCCCGAAAGGGTAAGAGCAATAATGATGATGCCATCACCAAAGACGCTTAAAGGAGTACAAAAACTAAACGGAATCTTAGCCTCCATGGGAAGATTCATAGCAAGATCATCGGATAAATGCAAAGCATTCTTCGAAGGAAAGGAAGCCGATTCATATGGACTGCGGAATGCGAACAAGCCTTCCAGAAGATCAAGGAATACCTAGCCTTTGTGCCAATCTTGCAAAAACAAGAGCCAGGTGAGGTGCTCACTCTTTACTTAGCAACAACCAACTACGTTGTAAGCAGAGTATTAGTACGAGTCCAAGGACGAGAAGAAAACCCAATCTATTATATCAGTAAGACACTCAGTTCAGCGGAGCGTAACTATACCAAGGTGGAGCAACTCATATATGCCTTAGTAGTGGCAACACAAAAACTAAGGATATATTTCGACGCACATACCATCTGAGTCTTCACGAAGGATCAGATAGGACAAATCCTTGACAGCATGGAGAAGATAGGAAGGGTGGAAAAATGGAATGCCATGATCAAGAAATTCCAAATAATTTTCGAAACGAGGAAGGCTGAAAAATCACAGATTTTGGAAGACTTTCTGGCGGACTTACCTCTCAGCGACGAAGCGGAGATAGATGATATCCCAGGAATGGAGGAAGATAAGGAAGACTTGGAGGACCTGCTGGAACCTCAGAATTCACGGAGGTGGGAAATATTCATAGATGGCTCCTTCAATGGAGAAGGCGCAGGCAATGGGATTGTAATAACAACCCCTACTGGAGACCGACTCATCTACGCATTCAGGTTAGAATTCGAACAATATACCAATAACATCACGGAATACGAGGCGGTCATACATGGTTTACGCTTGGCACGGGAGCTCGGCTTATCAAATGTTCGGTTGACTAGAGACTCTCATTTGGTCATTAGACAAATTGAACTCAAGTACCAAAGTTTGGATCCGGTGCTATCTTCGTATCTGAAGCTAGCTCAGGAATATGCAGCCGAAATCAACAACGTAGTATTCAGACATGTCTCCCGAAAGGACAACAGACACGCGGATGCCTTAGCATTTATATCCTCAATGCTAAGGGACCAAAACACCACCGCCGTGCAAATTAGAAGGATATACGAACTTTCGATAGAAGGACCAATCTCAGGTGCAGAGGAGGCACTAGCCGTCCGTACTCGGGCCATGAGAAAAGCAAACGATGAGGAAATAAACGAAGAAATGAAGGAATCGGACGAAGAAGCGAAAGAATCGTCTTCGGACGAAGATCAATCCATGCCAGAACAAGGCGAGGGAAACGAGGTGGAAGATGATTGGAGAATTCCAATTCACCAGTACCTTGACAAAGGTACTTTACCGACCGACATAAAAGAAGCTCGGAAACTCATGTCAAAGGCAACCATGTATAGTCTTCGCGATGGAGCATTGTATATGATGTCATTTCTTGGACCCCTAATGTGATGCCTCTCACGAACCGAAGGAAGAAGAATACTCCATGATATACACAGCAGAGATGCTGACAACCATAGAGGAAGAAGATCATTGGAAGTTAAAGCCAAAATGCAAGGATACTACTGGCTAAGCATGGATGAGGATTCAAAGAACATGGATAAGCGGTGTGAAAGGTGCCAACGTTTCGCCAAGAAGATCAAAGCACTAGCAACGGAGCTTAACTCGGTTATCATCCCTTGGTCGTTCGTCAAATGGGGGGTTGATATAGTCGGACCCTTGATAGAGGGAACATTGAAAATAAAATACCTCATCGTGGCTACGGACTACTTCACTAAGTGGATGGAGGCAAAGCCTTTGACGAGAATCAGAGACACCGATGTCTTCAAAAATTTATTTGAGCAAATCATATGCAGGTTCGGGATACCAGCAGCCATAGTCTCAGACAATGGCAAACAACCACAAGGAAAGAACATTGACATGTTGTTTGACACCTTCAACATTCAAAAGAACAAGTCAACTCCGATCTATCCTAAAAGCAATGAGCAAGCGGAGGCAACTAACAAGACCATAGTAATGAACTTAAAGAAGAAGCTTGGCGTGCACAAAAAGAGGTGGTGTGAACAGCTACACAACATTCTATTGGCCTATCGAACAACAAAAAGGTCAGTTATGGGAGAAACTCCATTTTTACTAACCTACGGAGCCAAAGAAGTCATCCCCACGGAGGTTATACTTCCAACAACAAAGACGGAGGCTTGGGAGAAAAATCTAACAACAGACTTGATGTTAGAAAATATGGATGACCTTGAAGAAAGAAGGGAGGTAGCCCTGCAAAAGATGGTAAATTATAAGCGAAGGATAGCTCGGGAATACAACAAGATGGTCATCCATCGGAACTTTATGGTCGTGGAGTACGTATTACGTTAGATACCATCATATCAAAGGAATAAGGAGTGGGGAAAACTAGCTCCGACATGAGATGGACCCTACATCATACATGACATCGCCGGGAAAGGATCTTACTAACTAAGAACCACAAAATGAGAATTACTACAACACCCTTGGAATGCGATGTACTTAAAAAAGTACTACCCGTAAGAAAATGGTGATTAATCAGGATAAGAAAGGTATAGGCGGTAGCCCACCATGTTTTGTCCCTGGAAAGAAGGTATTATAAACCTTACTAATCAATGAAAGAAGCTTTAATTACTAAAAAAGATTTAATTGATATACATTGGGTTATAATAGACACCCACCGTCAGGAGTGACGATGAGGCAAGGAAAGGCATAATTGCGTATATGTCAATCTCGGATCCTCGGGGTGATGGCTCCTTCCATGAGGCATAAGAAAAGATAAGATATCCTCTATAGAGATACCCTGTCGAAGTAAAGCATCCTTCGCGACGAAAGCGTAGGGTTACAAGAAAATTATTGCCCACGTAGGGACCCTTGCCACCATGGTACATTCTGGCCAAAGGATATCCTGGTTGGACGTTGAATGTTCCACCAACGTTAAACATACCTTAACACCTTGTGATGACTTGATTGTGAGACCAGTTAGACACATTACGTCTAAACAAAAAATTCATGCAAAAATATAGGTGAAATGATAATTTTACCAATATACGTCTAACATTTCTTAAAAAGTTGCATGACAGATAAGAAAGAGGTTCAAGCAACCATAAAACATTGTTTCAAAGTACGGAGACATCTCAGCTAAAGAAGATACCTCAGCTGAGGATATGAACAACAGGAAGAAGTTTACTTAAACAAAGTTCAAATGACAGAATCAAGGATAAGGAAGACGATCAAAGACAACTCCATCAGCCTAGCGTTCAGCTTCAGTAAAGTCATTGTTGATATAATCAATAGCCGAATGCTCGTATTCCACCTTCATCCGAGAAGTCTGAGCCTCCAAATCAGAAGCTGATTTCTGACGAAGCTCCATCATCTAAGCACTTAGCTGGTCATTGGCTTGCTTGAGTGCCTTAGCCTTGAACTTTGAAGCGGCATCAAACTGACGAGCTATCTCCAACGAAGATACTTGGCTCTCAAAGTGACTGACCTTGGCATTCATACCTATGAGCTGTTCCTAGAGACCTGGGGGCATACAGGGGATGAGTGAGAAACAAAAAGGAAACAATATGGGACATAAAGGAGGCTACGGAAAAAGGAAAAAAAACCCTAAGCTACCTCCGGCGTGGCTAAGGGAATCTTATAAACTACGCTCATCTTCGGAAAGTTCTTCCTCGGCAGCATTAAGATCCTCAGCCAAAGTATCACGTTCGGTCCGGAGATCTTCAACATCTATCCGGAGCGAAGCATTCTCGGAGGATAAGACTCGGTAAACATCCTCTAACTCTTCCAACCTTTTTACCATGGGTGCATGGGATGTGGAAGGGGATGCTGAAGAAACCTCACTAAGTTTGTCCTTAAGGGAACGAACCTCAGAGGATAATACGTTACGTTCGGCGGTAACTTTAGCTAAGGAAGCGCAGGCATCTTCAAAGTTTACATGATACTTTTTGCGGATAATCTCTTGAGCTAGAGACGTTTTTCAACTAAGGTAATATCCTCTTTTTTGCTTTAATATGAGATCCTTTTGTCATAAAATGACAATCTTTTGTTGGGAAGGTTACAAGCTAGCTAAGTTAAGGGGCACCCAGCTGTTAAGGGCACCCATTATTAGCCGTTAATTGTTCTTTAATTATGTTTTATATTCTGTTTAGTTAATTACCCCTTTGTGCTACTCACACGTTATGTCCTTGTGAGTGAGTGGGTATAAGTCTTGTGGATCGGTCCTGTTTCGACCTATGTTGAATTATTAATCTAAAAACTCTTTTCTCTCCCAATTTTTTCTCTTCCCCAATCCAATCTCTATCCTTAGAGATTTTGAGTTGCTTCTGAGCTAATTTGTAGTGTAGATCACTATAATTGGTATCAGAGCACTCGATCCGAGTGTTCCTGTGTGATTAAGGTGACTCAGAAGGAGTTTGACGCTTTAAACAAGCGAGTGAATGAACTGTCTAACAATAAAAGTGAGGGTTTCAAGGATCTCAGCAAAAAGATTGATGAAGCTCATAACACCATTTCTCCAGCGTTGTTAGCAGGGCTAGGAGGCTTATTTGATTCTAAGATGGCATCTCTTGAAGAGAAAATTTTTGGTTGACAAAAAACAGGTGACGGATTATTTGAAAATCCCATCAATCATCAACCCCAACCGGGAAATGGAGGTAACCATCGGATTCTGTCTAACCAATTTTCAAATACTCATAAACCTAAATTTGATTTTCCTAAGTTTGATGGCAATAAACCTAAATCCTGGATTCTTAAGTGTAATAAGTTCTTTCAATTACATCTGATGGATGAGGAGCAGAAGGTTATGGTTACTTCTTTCCATTTAGAGGGTAAAGCAGATGTGTGGTATCAAGACTATCAGGTGGGAGGGGAGATAATATTATTGGAAGAGCTTTGTAGTGATATAAATTTTTGATTTCAAGAGCTAGGTCATGATGATATGGTGGGGGAATTCAATAAGCTCTGTCAAGAAGGTACAGTGTTAGAGTACCAAGAGCTTTTTGAAGAGCTCAAGGCCTTAATGATTACTAAGAATAAATATCTGAATGAAGCTTACTTTACTTCTAGTTTTTTCAGTGTACTCAAGGAAGAAATTAGATTGGCAGTCCAAATGCTTTCACCCTCTACACTCAATCAGGCCATGTACTTAGCCACAATGCAAGAGGCTGTGTTGGAGAAAACAGCTATGAAGTCCAAATTTGTTCCCAGACCACCTCCACTCTCCTTAGATAGCAATATCTCTAGAAGCTTTGTGACTTCCCCAAAGTCAAACTCTCCTTCTCCAAAAAGTGATGGCATCCTTAAATTACCTCTCATTAAAAAGTTAACTTATGCTGAGATGAGGGCAAGAAGAGAGAAGGGTTTGTGCTATAATAGTGATGATAAATATGAGATGGGTCACAGGTGTGTTAAACAACATCTTTATATGTTGGTTGGTGATGAAAAAGATCCAGCTACTTCTGAAGAAGAATCTCCTGGTAGTTCACCTGTCATACAAGAGCTAGAAGATGAAGTGGAGATTTCCTTACATGCCTTATCTGGTAATGTCTCTCATAACACTAATAAAATTCAAGGTATCTCTAGAAACAAGAAGCAATTCACTATCTTAATTGATAGTGGGAGCACCCATAGTTTCCTTGACCCATAGATGGCCAGACTCAGTGGTGCTTTGATAGAGCCCACTGCTGCCTTACAAGTAGCTGTGGCAGATGGTAACAAGGTGCTGGGTGATGCTAAATGTCCTCAGTTTAACTGGAATATGCATGGGCATAAGTTTTCTTTTGATGTCAGAATCTTAGACTTGGGTGGGTGTGACATGGTGTTAGGAGTGGACTGGATGAGGAATATAAGTCCGGTCAAGTTTGATTTCAAGAAGATGACAATATCTTTCACTCAAGAGGGTAAAGAGATTGAGCTTAAAAGAATTAATGAAGAAGTCAGAGTCTCCTCCATGCCAGTAAGTGCTTGCCAGAAGTACCTCAGGAATAATAAATCTCGAATGGAATGACATTTATTTTGCATTACAGCCATAAAGCCTAACCCTCTTACACCAGAAGTACTAGAGCCTATACTCAAACAATATTCCTCAATATTCAAAGAACCAACTTCATTACCACCTGTCAGATCTCATGACCATCATATACCCCTACAACCCAATTCTGCACCTCCTAACCAAAGACCCTACAGAATTCCTTATGTACAGAAGGAAGTGGTTGAGAAGCTAGTTGAGGAAATACTCAAGTCAGGGGTAATTAAGCCTAGTCACAACCTTTTTTCTTCCCCAATCTTATTACTTAAGAAGAAAGATGGGAGTTGGAGATTTTGTGTTGACTACAGAAAAGTGAATGAGATTACTGTTAAGGATAAGTACCCAATTCCAGTGATTGAAGAGCTATTGGATGAATTAAAAGGGTCATTTATTTTCTCCAAGATTGACTTGAGAGCAGGATACCACCAGATCAGAGTGTCACCTAGAGATACTCATAAAACTGCCTTCAAGACACACCAAGGGCATTATGAATTTCTGGTCATGCCCTTTGGCTTGACTAATGCTCCAGCTAGTTTTCAAGCCTTAATGAATGATGTGTTTAATCCCTATCTGAGGAAGTTCATATTAGTGTTTTTTGATGATATACTAGTGTACAGTCCAGATATGGAATCTCATAAGAAGTACCTACAACTTACTCTAGAGACTCTTCAGGAGAATCAGCTGTTTGCAAAGCTCAGCAAGTGCTCATTTGGTCAAGATAAGCTGGAGTATTTGGGGCATATCATCTCTGGTGAAGGGGTAGCTGTTGATCCCTCCAAAATAGAATGCATGGTAAGATGTCCTACTCCTGCAACTATCAAGGATTTAAGATGATTTCTTGGTCTAATAGGGTATTATTGAATATTTGTATGGAACTATGGTCTCATTGCAAAACCATTAACAGAATTATTAAAAAAGAATTTCTTCCATTGGGACAACACTGCTAAAATAGATTTTCAAAAACTAAAGGATGCTGTCACATCTACACCAATCTTAGTCTTACCAGACTTCAGCAAACCTCACAGATGTAGGATGGGAGGTCTATAGCTTATTACAGCAAAGGCATGGGACCCAGTTTCTTAACTATGTCCACCTATGAGAAGCAATTGATGGCTGTAACTAAAGGGAGATCCTACTTGTTGGGGAGAAAATTTACTATCTTCACTGATCACCAGAGCATTAAATACTTCATGGAGCAAAGGGTCCACTCACTACTACAACAGAATGGTTGTCCAAATTGTTGGGGTATGATTATGAATTAAAGTACAAGAAGGGATCTGAAAATCAGGTAGCAGATGCCCTATCCAGAGTTCACCTTAAAAAGGAAAGGGAACCTTCATGCCAAAGTCTGATTCTATTACAACCTGAGTGGGTCAGAGAAGTACAAGATAGTTATAAGGAAGACACACATGCTAAATATTTAATTCCTAAACTAACTGTACAGGATGGAGCAGTAGAAAATTATTCTTACCAGCAAGGGGTGTTGAGGTACAAGGGAAGAATTTATCTTGGACAAAGTGGAGAATTAAGACAGAAAGTTATCCTCTCTACCCACTGTTCTCCTATTGGAGGGCATTATGGAGCACAAGCCACTTACCAAAGGGCAAAGTTATACTTCTTCTGGATAGGAATGCACAATGATTTTAAGACTTTTGTCAAAGCTTGTGATGTGTGCTAGTAACACAAAGGATTAAACACCAGTCCAGCAGGCCTACTTCAGCCACTGCCAATTCCAGAGCAAGCTTGGGAACACATAAGCATGGATTTCATTTCTGGTCTCCCAAAGTCTGAAGGCAGGGAGGTTATACTGGTAGTGGTGGACAGACTCACTAAGTTCATCCATTTCATTACTTTGAGCCACCCCTACACTACAACTTCAGTGGCAAAGGTATTCATCGATACTGTATTTAAACTTCATGGTCTTCCTAAGTCTATAGTGTCAGACAGGGATGCAATCTTTGTGAGCAATTTCCGGCAAGCCGTTTTTGCTAGGCTAGGTTCTGCATTACACATGAGCATAGCTTATCACCTTCAAATTGATGGGCAGACTGAGAGGGTGAATGCTTGCTTGGAATCCTATTTAAGATGTATGACTAGCTTTAAACCTAGCAAATGGGTAACTTGGCTGCCATTGGCACAATGAGGGTACAACACCAGTTTCCACACAAGCTTAAAGCTCACCCCATTTGAATCCTTGTATGGATATGCACCACCACAGTTTGGGGTCTCTTCAGCAACACAAGGAGTTCATCCTGATGTAGATGACTACATAGAGCAGAGGCAATCCATGAAACAGCTACTGAAAAGATCTCTAGAAGAAGCTCAACACAGAATCAAAAGCCAAGCTGACAAGAAGAGGACAGAGAGGTCATTTACAGTGGGAGACTGGGTATATCTAAGGTTACAACCATAATGAAAGACCACAGTCCAACTGAGGAGGAATCTGAAGCTCTCAGCTAAATTCTTTGGGCATATCAGATTGAAGCAAAAGTTGGCAAAGTAGCCTACAAACTGAAGTTACAAGCTGAATCCAAAATCCATCCAACCTTTCATGTCTCCCAGCTGAAACCCAAGCTTGGAGAAGGAGTCTTGCCACAAACATCTTTACCTCAGTTATCCAAGGAAGGAGAGATGAAGGTAATACCCTTACAGGTGCTAGGCACAAGAGTTATCAAAAAGAACAATTGCTCAGTCAAGCAAGTATTGATCCAATGGGAAGGAATAGAAAACTATGAAGCTACCTGGGTAGACAAGCAGGCCATAGAGGTGCAGTTTCCAAAAGTGATTCTTGAGGACAAGAATCTAAAGAAGGGAGAGCATTTGTCATAAAATGACAATCTTTTGTTGGGAAGGTTACAATCTAGCTATCTAAGTTAAGGGGCTCCCAGCTGTTAAGGGCACCCAGTATTAGCCGTTAATTGTTCTTTAATTGTGTCTTATATTCTGTTTAGTTAATTACCCCTTTGTGCTACTTGAAAAAGCGGGGGTCTAACAACCTCACCCAATATTTCGCTTAGCAATCTGTATGGACTAACTCTAATATACTTTTAAGAGAATCAACTAGATGGTTAGACTCAATCTTAATAAAAAGTATATCAAAGAGTCATATCCCAATTTATCGATTCAATACTTACTCAAGCAAATAGAAACCTGCGAGTCTAATTGAATATAAGAGAAATTAACTTGAACGGTACCAAAGACCAATGTTCAAGGATCAATCAATTTTAATCAACAACCAAAGGTTGGATTTACCAATTGATCGATTCAACGCACAACCTGTGATATTTCAATTATATAACAAAATATAATGCGGAAAAGAAAAAACACAGACACCAAAAGTTTTGTTAACGAGGAAACCGCAAATGCAGAAAACCCCCGGGACCTAGTCCAGATTGAACACCACACTGTATTAAGCCGCTACAGACACTAGCCTACTACAAACTAACTTCAGTCTGGACTGTAGTTGAACCCCAATCAATCTCACACTGATTCAAGGTACAGTTGCGCTCCTTATGTCTCTGATCCCAAGAAGGATACTATGCACTTGATTCCCTTAGATGATCTCACCCACAACTAAGAGTTGCTACGACCCAAAGTCGAAGAC
>JAJJMB010014597.1:199428-213858 GCA_023531105.1 Papaver atlanticum | reverse complement strand
ATTTTGAGTGTGTTTTCGACATGATGAGTTAAACCCCAACACTGGGATGATGGAGGAGGCCGAACTTCATACATGGGTAAATTTATTTTATTCTTTTTTATGACTTTTGCACTAATATTAATTGAAATATGAATTTGATTAATTAGTTATTATTTTATTAGATGGGTCATGCTTTCTTAGATGTTTGATGTCCCATGCTTATGATTTATAACTAATGTTTTTAGAATCTACCTTGGCAAAAATAAGAGTCCATGTTTACATTTCTTGAGCTAAAATTGTTGAGAATAAATAATTGAACCTTATGTTATGAAGATTGGCTGAATCCTTAGTTCCAGTACCTCTTGCACCATTTGCAATATTATTGTATATTTTTATTAAATTTAAAAACTCGAATCTTCACAAGTTTTAGAGTTCGAATCCTTTTTACCACTATATTAAAATCACATCAAAGACGGAGGTTCCTTAGAAGATAACACCATAGCACTAGTGGTAGCCGAAGCAACAGGCTGCATATTACTCGGGGCATAAAATGCATTCACCTTCAACAAAGGAGTAGGGATCGCAGCTACATGAGGACTCACTTGGCTCACCAGCAAAGAGCCACCGCCAATCTGAAGATTATCACCTTCAACAGAACCACCACGAATGGGACTAGGGTTTTCTTTTGAAAAAATCTTCCTCAATATCATCTAGATGAGGACTAAGGGCAGTATCCTCAACATCCTCCATGTCCTCATCATCAGGTTCTTCCTTAACAACCTTGGGATCCTCATTAGACTCTTCAACATCGATCACAGCTTTCAACTTGCCTTTCTTCTTGGAAGACTGTACAAGAACACATGCGTAAGCTAAGGATCAGGGGCAAAATACTAAGATATCTACGAACACTAAGGTAGGGTTATATTACTTACCTCCGTAGGTGTTGACTTAGTTGCTTCAATCGAAGCCCTCCTTTTCCTTATCCAAGTAGCTACGAAGTTACCAGCAGCACCAAAAGTAGTCACAGCAGAAGAAGCGCTGGTATGCTACAAAAAGAGAAGCATCAAGATACTTAGCAAAAGGCTAAATAACAAAGGTGGAAAAACTGAAGCAATCCAAATGAAGGTTACCTCGTCAGGAGCGGCAGGGTTGAAAACCCAAGATTGGTACCCATCATATTTGGAAGGCAGAAACAAAGTTGTACGAGGAACGTTGGGATCTACGGTATTAAATCTGTAGGCCCAAGGACCAACCACACGAAGAGGAGTACCTTCCCAGCACTTATCATGATCAAGACGAATACGATCAGATAGAGGAAGAAAAAGCTTAGCAGAGTAGGGGATGACAGTCAACCCAGTCTTGTCAATCTCCTCCAATAAACGAAGGTTATTTCCTTCCCTAATCTGCTTGGCAGAAACATGAATACGGCGTGGACCAATGCACCAAGGAAGAAGATTGCTCTTCTGAATGGCATCAACATACGTAGCAATGAAGTTGGAAGGGGTGTAATCCTCCTTATTAGGCCTCCCAAGAGCAAAAGGGTCATAAGATTTCAGAGTAGTCTTACTCTTGCTGCAGTACCAACTTTCACGAAGGGCACGCCAATAGTTACCAGTATACTGCATCACCCCTCGGACCTGGGTCTTGTTTGTAGTATCATCCCTAGTAGACATGACGTCGTAGTAGAAGGGATCCTTTATACTATACAAAGGTAGGAGCATACCTGCGGCTAATTGGCCAACACTGATCAATAGATTGTTCTCACCATAAGGAAAGCTCCAAATCAGAGACTCAGTGAGAATATCAGGACCATCGACAAAGGAGATCTCAAACTTGTGCAGGCGAAAAGACTTGGAAATTTCAGCAAGGGACCAGCCGGAATAGCTGTCCTTATCAAGCAGCTGCAACCTCTGCAACTCATAATGTGGCGGAGGTGGGGGAATATTCTCAGCATCAACTACTTCTACCTCAGGTACCTCAGTATCCTCAGCTACCTCAGGCACCTCAGTATCCTCAGTAGTCTCAGGAGGAGGAGAAGGTGTAGCATCAGGATGATTTATACGCGGAGGAGGCTCAGTAGAGGATCTATGCCTCGGATCTTTGCACACAGGTTTCTTCGGAAGCCTCATAATTCTTTACACCAGCAGGAAGAACAGTCCATCAACAATGGCGGAGAAAAATTGCAGTCAACTCAAAAACTCAATTGGGACAAAAATGAACGGACTTTGGGCATGTGTTTAACTAAACCAACCAAAGGAAACAATAAGGAAACTATTTAATCAATTCATGACATGCAATGGAGAACGATTGACCCACATGGTCAAATTCGCAGGTGAAGAATAATCATGGTAAAAACGCGAAATGGGGAGTAACCCATGTCCTCAAACAACATGGAAAAGCATGGGAAGATTAAAATCACTTCATGCAAGCATCACAGCAACATCAACAAATCGAAAGAAGAAAAATCGAACCAAGCATGAGGAAAACGCAAAGCAACAGTAAACAAAGAGCAAATACTCACTAACCTGTTTGATGGAGACCGAACGAGAGCTTTTGGGAGTCGAAAAAAAAGACCAACAGTTGAAAGCAAAAAGGAAGAAATCTCTGTGAAAGAGACAGAGAGCGACAGTGTGAGAAGAAAAAGGAATCCTTCATTAATTTTCTTCTTATAGGCGGCTGGAGAAATCCAAAGAATTTTAGTTGTCCCGAAATTCAAGGGGAAGTTATTGCATGAAAGGACACATGGGGACCACCCAATCTGTGCGTGCAGAAATGGCAGAGTTATGGAAGTTTCTTCTTCCAATCCTACCAACTGGTAGAATATGAAAGAAAAGGGGCAAACTGTAAACACCAATATTCTGTGGAGCACGTGTCACGGTTTCAGTGGCCGCGTACAAGATAATTACATAGCCCCCGCGATACACAGGAGTCGTAGGTGCAGCAGATCCCTTCCGGATATACTTTATCCTATCTCGAGGAAGCATACCTCGACGGCTTAGATGGTAGAGCAACCCTAGCCAAGGAAGATGGTAGCTGGAGAAGGGACAAAGGTAGCTGACATATCCAATCCACATTTAATGCGGTGAGCCCTTATCTACACGCTTCACCAAGGCACGTGGAGAGAGGTGAGATGGCACAGTCTGAATGGCGAAGGATCGCGGTGAACGAAGGTACAATCTGTACTGAGGCTGGGTAGTTCTCGAAGGAACGTGGGTAAGCTGAGGTGGCAGAGTCCGACTGGAGAAGGCTTGCGGTGAACGAAGGTACCATTTGTACGGAAGATATATCAGGTACGATGGACCCAAAGACATCGAAGATATATCTGGAGTAGAAGGGCCTATAAATACCAAGATTCACCAATAAAGAAATGCATTCAATATCCACAAGAAGATCTAGTCTTAAGCTTATACCTCTTTAATGTTTAGACCTTAAGTATTAACTAGGACTTGAGTTCTCTCTATTACTTTGGGAAGCATTTAATATCTTTGTAACCACCATAACTTAATAAAAACAATCACTCATTACCCCGTGGACGTAAACGAAAGTCGAACCACGTAATCTCTTGTGTCTCTTGATAACTTAGAAGAATTTACTTTACATTTGAGTTTTTCGTTATTATTGTTATCTCGAGTACCTTTTATTACTTAGCATTATTAGTTCAACTGAGACATCTATACTGCTCAGATTCTCTGAGTTGTATACATTACGTAGACTATGGGAAAATTAGTAGTCACAATTAGTAAAGTACATAGATATGTGCTAGCTAATATTAATTGTCATTTATGAGAGATGTCGGTTTATGAGTTGGAATACAACTGGTTTTGCTAATTTCTAAAATAGACATATATTGCATATTATAAGAATTTTCGAAACTGGTAGATCTTTTTCCAGACAAGTCTAAGTCATAACATTATAAATAGCAGAGTCTTGTATTCTCAGAAACTCATCCCCTGAACACACATCTTGATTGATCGTGTGAGAAGCCAACTTGTTAAGAGATAAAAGTAATCTGATTAGGTCAAATATCTTGCGTTTCCTTCATTTAAAGTCTTCTTAATTTGGTATTAAGAAGCCTTTAGTAGTACCGTTGATGGAAAAATAAATCTTATTTGTCTTTTAGTTTTTATTGATTATTTACTTGATTGAACTAATGGTATAGTTATCCTTAATATATCAAACTTGTTTATTTTAAGGACACTCAAGTTTGCAAAAGATGAGCGTCCATATCAAGCATGGCACGTACACTACCTAATTTGCAACAAAAGAAAACAAATTAAAAAAAAATTGTAGCAAATCTACGCACACCAATAAACAGTTGCATCTTTCATTGTACCAACTTAGATCTAATCCAAGTATGTATTATAGATAGATCTGAAAACGTTATATATCTTGAGCTTTGCATATTACAAATTCTCTTTTGCAATGACAGTTTTGATCATAATTCCAGAGCTATCTTTTGGGGTAGTTTTTAGCTCTAGTCCAATAGTGATTATGTCTCTGAATTGCGAAAGCCACATAGTTTATTTTATTTGGCAAAGAAAACTTTTATCATTAACAAAAGAGTTTGACATAACAATTACATGTCCAAATTGGCTATTATCTTGAGGAGTATACCTAGTCTTTACATTGTTGGTATTCTTGGAATTTATACTACCCGAAACTAATTAAGCTCGTACTTCCTTTTCCATTTTACGAATCCTTTAAAAATCCTCTTTTCTCGCCATCCTTTGCGACACTTCTGGCCATACTATCCCCCTGAGATCAAATATGTTTCCTTTGCCTCCACAGTACATGCTGACATTATCGAAACCCCCATGATCAGATCCTTTCATTCCACCCTTTGTAATACCAATATTATTGTCCATGTTTTCTCCTTTAGAATTATTACTAAAGTATTCATCTTCTTGTGAGAACTAAATGTAGAACTTGTTTTTTTCTTAGACAGATTATCCATTTTGTCTAAAGCTTTAAGCAAGTTCCTCGTGTTTCTCTCTTCCTTGTCACACCAAGACCAATCTTTCTCAAAAAGCACTCTAAGTCTATACATCCCCATTAACACATCATTCACTTCTACAATATTACATATATTAACTTCAAACGATTTAAAATAGTTAAACTAGCTACTGAACTCCCTATCCAACATATAATCGTCCATTATTATTCTTCCTTCCGACTGAATCAAGTCACCAGAGGACTCCCCCACCTACCAAGATACTGCGAAAATTTTAAAATTTATATTTGACAGCAACTGCATATATCAAGGTCTTCTTCATGTCTTTATTGTCTACACCTTGGGGTGCATTAATGCACCGTTTTCCTCTAAACTTTCCTATAAAATCTGTAGCAAGCATGATTATGTAGTAATTAGTATCATTGTTGCTGTTGAACACAATAAAATAAACTTTTCCTTGTTTTTCTTCTTTGAAACCAGACTTCCTTGGAACATTCAACTTCTTAACAGCCAAAATGCGAGTCATAATCTAAAAAACTGTATACTTGTGATTTGATTTACTTCTATTGAACACTCTTTCGCTCCTGGCTTTCCAAATTAATCATATAGTGATAGCACAAATGTTTTCCCAACTAATATCATCATGATAGAAATTATTTTTGTTTTGAAATCAAGATCGAATCAAATTATTCAGTGTATTACTCTTAGTTTTTACTTATAAGGTAGGTGTTTCCAAACATTTTTAACAAACTCAGTTCATGAACAGATGATCCAAACTTTCAATAGACCCATTACAAAGAACATATGTAGTATTGATATCAGACAAGATTTTACAAATTCTCTCTCCCACTGGGATAATATCATGCATACATTTCCACACAAAAACTTTTATTATAGGCATAACCCCCATGTTCTACATTTTCTTCCAAGTACCAGACCTAACTCAATTAGTACTTGGAAAATGTTCCGTATCCACAGTAAGTTGTTTATAATGAAACTTAACATAAAATTCACAATATGAGTGGTTTCCTCATCGAAACACAAATTTAGTTTGTTCATATCCCAGTCAATTGACTCGGTATTGAAAAGATCACAGATTTTAACAAAACCTTAATCCTCAAATGAATCTAAAAACAATAATATCTTCTCCTGGAAGCCACTTATGGATCTGGATATCAACATCCTTTCCATTGTTAACCTCCCAGTAATTATATTTTCTAAGATGCTGAAAACTTTTCGAAATTCCTTTCCATAACCTTAAAAGATGAGGGTACCCAAATACACCACAATCTTTTAATTTCAACCTATAAGTCCTATACCTTGTGTGATTGTCTATGGACGAAGTCGAGAAAATACGACAACAAGATATTGACTCGACAATAGTTACATGTTATAAAACCAGTTGACTATATGATCAATATCAAGTAATTTGGATTAACACACAAGTGTATTTACTTTATTATAATAAAACAATTATAATGCGGAAGTAAAATAAATAACACAACACAAGATTTTGTTAACGAGATAACCGCAAATGCAGAAAACCCCCGTGACCTAGTCCAGTTTTGAATTAATACTCTCATAATTAAGCCGCTATACAAAAAACATAAGCCAACTTCGTATAGTTGAGACCAAGTAAACTACCCATAGTTACTTAGTTTCCTTAGTATCCCAGCATCTTCGACCTTTTGGTCACACACGTGAATCTAAAGACAGAAATCACTATCTCAAGTTGCTTTACCAAGTAAAGTCTTTATGTACTCAACTCCTTTAAATCGTATTCCAAACAGTAAAGGAACAAATATATTTGGTAACCACTTTAATTATCTTTAGTATAAAAGATATGTTGAGTAGTCAACAAAGATTCTTATGTTTAATCTAATAAACTCCTTTGTCTAGTTAGATCAATCCGAAACTTAATCACCGAAATAATCAATTTCTGGATTTGCAATCAAAAAATATAGAACTCAAACAGTAACTATAAAGTGATGCCGATATTAACAACTAGATAATCACAAGTCTATCAAAGATAAACAAGATCTAGTTGGATCCCAACCGATCAAGATGTGTGTACAAATCACGAGATACAAAAACTAATAAGAAAATCTTCTTCGTCTTCAAATCTTCAATTTCTTTCTTAAATAACATGCACACAAAAACTTGAATCCTCTTGTGATCAATCACGCATAGAACAGAGTCTGTTAACAATGAATTATCACAAGATGTCTTTAGATCTAACAAAAGTTCTTAAGATCCCTTCGTTACTTTGATCGAGTTTGAGTGACCCTTATGTTAGAGGAGAAGGCTCTCGATAATAATCAAACTAGGTGCAATCAAAGTTTCAACAACTGTTAGTCAATCAAATCAATAATCGAAAACTAAAATAGCAATGCAATTATCTAGTTTCCCACCATCGGTACTCGTAGAGCTTCTTGATCCCACATAAGTCTTTAAACGAGAGGTCTTAAGAGATTTCGCCTAATTAAGGTAAATCCTCTCCGGATAGACGGCTCCACCAGAAACAACACGAATGAAGTTTTCCTGGCTCTTAGGATAGTTTGCAAGAAATGCAAACTCAAGTATTTATAGATCAAGGTTGTTTGGACAACAAGGAAATTCCAAACTGAAAATATTCTCAAGATATGCATTAAAGTACGTAATTTCGGTTTTCCTATTTCCAATAAAAGTCAAATAATATTTCCGAAATCTCACTTAGAAAATTTATGTTTCTAGTTTAGCACATTAACTAATAATCCATTTCCAGAAGATATGCTTTAATTGCAGCTGGTAATTAAAACATATAAAATCAAAAATCATAATCAAATGCTTTCAATATTTCGGTTTGGGATCACCTTGAGCATCAAGGAATATCTTTGAACAATTAATGATAAGAGTTATGCACATGTTCAATTAATGTCGCATCTAGAAGTTTCTTATTTCCTTTAATAGTTGCTATTGCAATTACCAAAGTTGGAGATGGAGGTTTTTTCTTGCAAACCGCTCTCACCGAAAAATAAGAGGTACTATTCTCCCTATCTTCCCCGATAAATATAACGATAACTTTTACGGCATTTGAAAAAACAAATCATGCATTCGTTAACTTCTTCAAAAACTCATTTTCATTTGTATGTCCTTGAACTTTACCCAAGGTATATTCATCGAAGTCTTTCTCATAATATTTCGAATGGTTTGTTAGTTCTCTTGTCAACTTTTGACGGATGCAGTCCTAGTCCTCCTCAACACTCAAAATTTTGGTGAAGGATATCCATATCAACAAACTTGGCCATGTGCCTTAACTTTATATAAGGAAAAAACTTCAAGAAAAAAACTGCAGGTGACAGTCCATGCAAGGCTTTTTGACTTACCAACTTTGAACTGAAAATCAGCGGTAGGTGATTCGAAAACACACGATGAGCTACTTCAGTCTTCTAAAACATTATCACTTTCGGACTTTCCATGAATAAATTTCTAACTTTGCGGAGTTCCTTAGAAACCACAACCTTATCTATTCTAGTTTTTAAGTATTTCTTCCGAAGATCTATCCTTGTAAAATCTTTTGGAGGAAAATCGTACAACTCAGCTCTGTTAATGAAATCAGCAAATACACCGGCATTTGATTTGCTTATTGGATTGATGTCATCTCTGTCGGCTTCGGTAAGAAAACAATTAAAGTCTCCCAATAAAATTAGTTTGTCATAGTTTTTTCTGACTCCTGTTACATGGTCCATTAATACATCAAAAAAGAAGATTTTGTGGCGTGATTCGTACTTACTGGACCGTAGATATTAATGATGCGGAAATCTTCATTAAGGATAAGGTGCTTGAAAATAATTGATTGTAAACCTAATCCTTGTTCTTCCTTGATAAAGTTTAACTTAGTTTGGTCATATATCATGATGCTCTCGTATTGATATTTGACTCGTTCTTTGTATTTATAGTCAAATTTCGATGAAAAATTAAAATACTTGCATGTTTCATCCTCTTCGAGCCAGTCACCATCCGGTCATTTCGTTTCCTGAATAACACAACAGTCGATGTTGTGTCCATAACTGTTTGGTTTATAACACGTCTTTTTATTGGAGTTGCTCCATTGATATTCCACGCACGATGTTTAAGTGGTCAGACTTGGATCTTACAAGTTGTTGTAAGACTCGAAGCATATGTTTATAACAACCTGGAAAGAGTAAAATAATAAAGAAAAATTAATTTCAATGCTGAAATTTTGAGCCGTGACTTGAATATGTTCTTTTCTTTTTTCTTTTTTTGAAACGACACAGCTAGGCCCAGCCCCCCTGAGCAGACCTAGCAAGCTGGACTAGCCCAACCGCCATCCCATCAACAAGACGTAAATCATTATATACATTGTTAAACTACACATCTTTGATCAATGCTTATACTTTCCAACAAAACATATTGAATGAAATGCATCTTTTGTGTTTGTCTTCTTGAAACCCGCAAGAATTACATGCAAAATAGCAAGGGCCATAATGTTGACATTGTAGCGATTACTCAAAACATATATCATGTGCATCCCTACATATTCCATAAAAACTGGAGCGGCCAATTGTCTGACTGCAGTTTTTCACACAGTAACTATGGGATTACATGATTCGACTTCCATAACTATAATAAGTGGTCGATACATACCTGCTTCAGGTAATTCTCTCTTTAGAAAATTCACCAATTAATTGCACAATCGTTTTTCCTTCATATTTTCAATTGGTAACCTGTATAAACAAAGTATCCATTAAACAAACACATAGGGATGTAAAGATTTAATAATGATAGCATTTGAAGACATGAATAATTAACATGAAGACACATTGATTGCATTCGGCAAGGTAAGATGTTGTTTTAGGCGGGTTGGCCCGCTTGAATTTAAACAATTCTTGGATCCATGGAGAATTACCATATGAACTGTTTTTAGCTTCCTCAACTTATTTTTAATTATCTTCCTCAACTTACTTTTAATCAGCTGGATGATATACAAAGGAACTATTGGCGGAATAACTCCAAAACAATGATATTTTCTTCAAGTCTTGGTAATTCTTTTGAAAACCTAAAAAGTTTTGTGCTCTTGGTTCAAGAATGCTAATAACTTTTGTTAGTTTTTTTACGGTTTAGCAGCAATTCTTGATTAAACCAAGTAAATGTTTGTTCTGTTTAAGTTAAGTTGGATTAGTAGTAATCAATATTCGGATGTGTTTATGGTTTAACTATGCACTAAAGACTAGCTTAACGTTAATACTAGATTACGTCAATCATTCCACGAGGTGTCTCTCTTACTCATGGAAGAAATCCAAGTATAAAACTAAAAAGTCAGCTTCCTTCTTCTTTTTCTTCGTTATGGTGATCTAAGTCTGTGATGATGATGGTATAATCTGTTGTGATGTGTATGGTATCTATACCATGTATCCTGTTGATTTTATGAGATATGGTATTTATACCATATATGATGTTGATTTTATGATTTATGGAGTATGTTAATACTAGGGGGTAAAGTTTGATTTCGACAAAAGGTAAAGTTTGTATGATTAATTAAAAAAAAAGAAAAAGTTCTCTGAGATAATAAGAAATAAAAATAAGAATGAAGAAAACTTACCAATAAAGTTTTTAAAAGCGTCTTCCATTGTCTCAGCTCCATTAAAAAATTAAAGTATATTTGTTAAAAATATATGTCATGAGGTTACTCCACTATTGAGGTTACTCCACTATTGTTAAAAATATCATTAGTACAACTGTTGTTTCACTTCCATAAAATTAAAAAGAAAACAAAATCCAAAATCTAAAAATGGAAGTAAAAAACATAACAAACCACGGATAATAAATAAGGTTACACAACTAGATGTTTGCTATTAAACACCTTCAAATAAAAGTAAAAGAGAAGAAACGAGTATTGAATGAGAGGGAGAAATAGAATGTCATAAGCCTAATAGTACCTCAGTAAATAGTTTAAGAAATCTTACTAGAATAAAGAAAAGGGAGACTTTGAACCGTGGACCCTCTTTTTTACGGAACTACCCTTGCCAACACCAGTTAACAGTACACAACTTTCTAACACGGGTAAAATTGTAACACCACACATGTGACTACCCAAATTTGAATCTTTTTACTCCTGTTGCAAACACTGTATAGTTTCTTTCTCGAAAAATCACCAAAACAATGACTAATTGGCATCTAAACATTAACTAACCTCTTAGCTAATAGGAAATACAACCTCACTTAGTTTGTGGTCATGCTCGTACAGAAACAAGTTTTATATTTGGAGTATGAATCTCCTTATATCTCATCAAAAAAATATATATCCTTATATATAGATAATATAAAACCCCTAAAAAACAACAAACCAGATATAATAAAATAATAAAACTGATTTTTCTTTTTATTAACTTTCTTCTTTCTTTTCTTCTTCTCTTCCCTGCAAATTTAAAAAGTAACTAAAACATCAAAGAAGTACTAACAGTTAATAAATAATGAACCAAAAAGCTTTCTCCCCCACCCAGCCCCGCTCTTTGTTACAAATCTTCAACTAAGTCTGCAATTAGTTGTTGGCCCTACCAAATTTCATCACTTAGTCCACCAGGCCAGCCAAGTGAACACAACTAGATAAATATTATATTCTTCTTCCTAGCCAAAATAGTAAAGTAAGCCGATGATGGAGATTAAATCTATTTACTTTTTATATTTAATTTCAGATGGCTGGACTCGATCTAATAAGATGGTTACACAAGGATTTTTGTTATTTGAATATGTGTTGTGCTCTAATAAAGCTTATAGGGTGTTTGGCAATCGAAAGTAGAAAATGATAAGTCCACTTCTAAGAATTGTGATGGCGTTTGTGAACGACCATCATTTTATAGGTCTCAAATTAAAGAATGATTGTATATTACGGCTCAACCTTTTGTGATAGATGGTTGTTATCAAATTTAATCATCCCGATTGTGATCAAGTTTATATGCACATCCCATATTCGGTATGTTAGTTGCTTAAATAATTATAATAAAACCGTTAATTCAGTTGTATCTAACTCATGTTGCAACGACACTTGCATGAATTAGATTTTGATCATGTATTATGAATCCTCTTTAGTAAATCTGAGTTGAAAGTATTAACATGTGCATCATATCCAGACTGCATATGCACATTTGTATATATAGTTGTGTTGGTTAAAAATGGGTGAGAGACTCCTTCCAACCCATCTGATATAGCTTGTTGGCGGTCAGGCACTAATGTCTTAGCAAACCCTACTTCCAAATTCACACACAACATACAGAAACAAGTTTTATATTTGGAGTATGAATCTCCTTATATCTCATAAAAAAATCTCCTTATATATAGATAATATAAAACCCCTAAAAAACAACAAACTAGATAAAATAAAATAATAAAATTGATTTTTCTTTTTATTAACTTTCTTCTTTCTTCTTTTCTTCTCTTTTCTGCAAATTAAAAAAGTAACTACAACATCAAAGAAGTACTTACAGTTAATAAATAATGAACCAAGAAGCTTTCTCCCCCACCCAGCTCCGCTCTTTGTTACAAATCTTCAACTAAGCTTGCAATTAGTTGTTGGCCCAACTAAAATTCATCACTTAGTCCACCAGGTCCAGCCAAGTGAACACAAGTAGATAAATATTATATTCTTCTTCCCATCAAAAATAATAAAGTAAGCCGATGGTGGAGATTAAATATATTTACTTTTTATATTTTATTTTATAGATGACAGAGCATCTATTACCCCTCGTTATCAGATAGCTGGACTCGTTCTAATAAGATGGTTACACAAGGATTTTTGTTATTTGAATATGTGTTGTGCTCTATATGAGGTTTAGCCTCATAAAGCTTATAGGGTGTTTGGAAATCGGAAGCAGAAAATGAGAAGTCCACTTCTAAGAATTGTGATGGCATTTGTGAACGACAATCATTTTATTGGTCTCAAATTAAAGAAAGATCGTATATTACGGCTCAACCTTTTGTGATAGCTGGTTGTTATAAAAATTAATCATCCTGATTGTGACCAAGTTTATATGCACATCCCATATTCAGTATGTTAGTTGATTAAATAATTGTAATTAAACGGTTAATTCAATTGTGTCAAACTCATGTTATAATGATACTTGCATGAATTAGGTTTTGATCATGAATTCTGAATCCTCTTTAGTAAATCTGAGTTGAAAATATTAACATGTGCATCATATCCATACTGCATATGCACATTTGTATATATAGTTGTGTTGGTTAAAAATGGGTGAGAGACTCCTTCCAACCCATCTGATATAGCTTGTTGGCAGTCATGCGCTAATGTGTTAGCAAACCCTAATTCCAAATTCACACAAAACATAAAAAAAATATGTAAATATTGGAAAATTGGTTTTGCTCTTGGGACCGGTTATACCATGACTCCCAATATAGGTTATGAACGGTTATACCATGCTTCCCAAAACTAGTTAGGATAGGTTATACCATGTCACACAATATAAGATATTACCGGGTCTACCTTGATTCTCAACATAAGTTAAGATAGGTTCTACCTTGTCATTTTGCATTGGTCATCCAAATATTGTTCAATAAAAAACCAGACCAATACACTTATGATTTCCCTTTCGATTATGAAACAAGTTCATACATCTACTTCTTTAAACCAATGTAATAATACATAGTTTCCTAGGATGAAATCACACCTATATCGCACACATAATCAAGTAACTTAATACAGAGATTATGTTGATGTCGTATTTACGAAGTTCAAAAGGTAAGTGTTATACTTCGTAATTCAATATAATTCCTTGACACTTTGATCATAATGATATAACCAAGTCTAATCACTAGAGTGTTATAAAAATAGCTCTGCATGTTATGTGTTCAATATAAAGCGACTTAGATACGTTAGGAATGGAAACAAGTCAAGTCAGTATTACTAACCTCGTTGATGTCTTCGTTGTAGTCGTTACTTCTTCATATTCTTCATGTCTTCAGAGTAATACTTGTAAGTCTCAACATTCCTAGACTTTCTAGTCTAACCTAAACGAAGTTGATTCTAGTAAATTTAATCAAGCGACTCTAGATGAGTTTTGATACTAAAATATGACAACCAAACTTGACATACAAACGCTTGGTGGGTTCAACCGATCTATGCTCTAACAATCTCCCTTTTGTAAATTTTAGTGACAAAACTCTATTACATATGGAGATACACAAATTACAAAATAACTCGTTCTTCATACGCTTGATTCCAAGTTTCAACAACACAATATCCTGCACATATTCAAAAAATAAATGCCGTTGTTGACATTTTAATAATAAAAGCCTTACTCCCCTTAAAGGAAAGCTAGGTATATATTCAATCTGAACATCTTTGTTATTCCCCTTTTGTAGTATGAAATACTACACGACAAGATGATATGTTCCCCCCCTTAGTCTATACTTTACTTTTTCGTTTGATATAACGTTTAAGCACATATATCCTTTCCTAGTGATCATAAATCAATTGTGTACTCCAT
>JAJJMB010014597.1:139337-199328 GCA_023531105.1 Papaver atlanticum | reverse complement strand
TTTTTTTTTTTTTTAATTTTTTCTATTCCCCCCCCCCCCCCCCACCTTTTGTCAAAAAAATGACAAAGAAACGGAAAAAAAAAAAAAAAAAAAAAAAAAAAAAAAGAGCAAACCGGAAGGATCTTACAAATTAATAAGACTTGTACAACCTATGAGAGTTAACCAATACTAAAACCGAAACTACAAAATTAATCTTGTTTTAGTTAGTATGTTATCAAGGAAAAAATTGCCCGATGCAATTTTCCCTTTAGTCCGATAGAATAACTAAGATAACTTAGTTCTTAACCGAACCGCTTGTGTATGTACAATCGCTTAATTCGATAAAACACAAATAGAGATCAGATTAACTCAATATCTCTTATCAGGTTCTAATTATTAAAAAAAAACTTAGACCTTCCTTTAGACAAGACAAACACTAGGTTAGTTAACAAGTTTTTCTTGTCAAGGACTTGATTAGACTTGAATAACCGAATCCTACATTTGATAAGCCTAAACTAAGATCAGAATTAACTTAGTTTTTCCTATCCGGAATCAAATGAACTAAACAAATGATCCCGTATTTTGCTAAGCAAAAACAATAGATACAAATCAAAACATTAAATTGTCATAGTTTTTCTTAACCGGAAGCAATTGAACCAAAGATAATCCAATGAAAATATAACAATTGCATCGAATTTTGTTAAGCAAAAACAATTGATACCAAACAATAAAAAAGATACCAAATCATAAGTCAAAAAGAATTGACATAGTTTTACTTAACCGGAAACAATTGAATCACAATAATCAATCCATACACATAATAGAAAATATCAATTGTACCGAAATTTTGTTAAGCAAAAACAAAATATATGCTATAAAATAAACTTTTCTTAAACAGGAAAAATGATTAACTAACAAAATATTTACCTTGGTTTACACAACGGCTTCTCCCCAGAAAGATATATCATCTAAGCACTAGTTCAATAAGAACTCTCCCCCCGTTTGTTGTCATCCTCTCACAAGAACAACAGAACAACAACAAAGACAAAACAACCTTTATCAGAGAAAGGTTGATTTAGTTTTAACAATTACGTGGCAATAGCAAAAGTCTAAACCCACAGCTCATATGTTATGCTACACACAACTTATGTAAACATAAATTGATATCAACATCATTGTGACTTTCACACATGAGTTTTAATCATATCTCCTCATGATCCTTTGATAAAGCCTACCTAAAAAGGCTAGAACTTAATCCCGCTAAATCAAAAAGTCACAAAAACAATAAGGGATACCACAATATGAGATCGGAAATTAAGTTTTAACAAAAACCAAAACTAACATCTCATAAACCGAAAGCAATAACATAAAAATATAACCATTCATCATAGGCTTATGCAATTGGAACTATCAAAGAATGAAACAAAGAATTATAAATAAAATTTATTCATTCGTAATTATTTATTTGAATAGACCTTATACAATACATTGAAATAGATCAACAATTTGATTAGTCTATTCTTAAATAAGAACTTAATCTTATTTTTCTTTTATGAGCAACTTAATCCTTCATATCTTCAGAACTTGATAAAGGTGGATTAAATCCCACTCTTGAGCTTGTGAATTTCCTCAAGAATATAACCTTGTTGCTTAACGAGAATCTCTTGCAACTGAGAAGTTTTAGTGAAAGACTCTACAGGAGCATGCAACTCTGTTTTCGATTGAACATAAAATTGATCTTTCTTCAGTATATTTTCCATTTCCTTTTTGCTAAGCCAATCTCTCTTTTTGATCTTTTTCTTCGGTTTCTTAGCATCAAGAGATGATGCAGACTTATTCATAAAGAAATCTTTTAGATCAAGCACCTTGCAAGAGAAGACATCGGATCCTGACTCATAGTTCGGACAAAGAATGACCAGAGAATGAGGAGAATCCTTTATAAATTCCGAAAAATATTTTCAGAATATCATTCTACCAAAAATATAATATTCGTACAAATAAGAATATATTTAGATATATTTTCAATTACTAGATTTTATTCCCATAATCTACACAACATGTGCCTTAATTTTGCTTCCTCACACACAATTGGCACACAAGGGTGAGGATGCAATCTAATACCGATTAGGTGGTATTAGTATGAGATCTTCTCTCATTATGAGACTTAGAATATACAGAATATTCTTGATCTAGTGAAGTATGATTATTATAACTTGTCTTATTACCTTGATATACCGAAATTTTTGGATATTGGTTAAGATGATATCGATCACCTTGATGATTCTTAGAAGTGCGTAATGATGTCTTAGCAATTCTTGGATTCAAGAAAGTTGTGCACTTTATCTTATCTTCGCTTCCACCATTAGCGGTATTTTCAAAATTGGAAGATGCGTCCATTTTCAAAATGGTTAAATCACTTAGGGAGCAAGACGGGATTAAATTAACAATTAGTGCAATATTAGTTATTTCCTCTTCTTCAGAGTTGAATGAATCTGAGGTCTCATCCAGAGTTACATCTAATGCCTTACTTCCAGTGTATTTCCTTAGATTAGGATAGTCTTTAGCTAAATGATCAAAACCTTTACACTTGAAGCACTGAGGCTCATATTCATCATCTTCTTTTTGATCTTTTATGTTCTTGACTGGAAAACGGTCATGAGGACGAGAAGTATGATGATTATCTTTTACGAATATCTTATTTCTTTTCTTTAAGAGATCCCAAAACTGTCTGGTAATCAATGACAATATTAATTGAATATCATCGTCTGAATCTTCTGCAATCAATTCATTGGAATCATCTACCAATCTATTTTCTCCACATGAGCTTTTGGAATTTTTTCAACTTTAAAAGCAATTCCTTTAGCTTGAATAGATTGCGATTCATGATCAAAGATCTTCAAGTTTCCAACTAGTGTGCTTCGAGAGAGAGTTGAAAGATCATTTGCTTACATGATTGCATGTTTCTTAGATTCGTATCTAGATGGCAACGATCTGAGAAATTTGCATACTATATCTTTTTCAAAAATAGTCTTTCCAAGAGAGAAAGAATCATTAACTATCTCAGAGAGCTTAACATGAAACTCTTCAACAGTATCGTTATCATCCATACGAAGGTTTTCCCAATCAAAAGTGAGGGTTTGAAGTCTAGCTTCCTTTTCTGATGTATTGCCTTAGAATACGATCTGAAGATTATCCCAAGCTTCCTTTGAAGTTTGACATGTGGATACATGATGTTGCAGATCTCGACTTACAACATGAATGATAGCATTCAAACCATCTGAATTATGTTTTGTAAAAGCCCTTTCTTCACTTGTATAATCAACTAAGTGTTCGAACTCAATTTTTGATCCATCAATTTAATTTTGCTCGATTATATCCATCAGCGACTAATAACCAAGTATTAAAATCGCGTGATTGAAGTAAAGATTTTATAGAAGATTTCCACCACAGATAGTTCGTTCGGTCAAATCTTAGCGGTACGTTAACAAAAATTGATTCATGTGAACTCAAATTCATTTCATATAGGTTGGATGGAACCAAACACAGATTGTTAGATCTTTTCGTGTTTGCCTTCTCTGATACCAATTGAAAATACGAGGGTACCAAAATACACCACAATCTTTTAATTTTAACATATAAGTCTTATACCTTGTGCGATTGTCTATGGACGAAGTCGAGACAATACGACAACAAGATATTTACTTGACAATAATCACGGTTATAAAACCGATTGACAATAAGATCAATGTCAAGTAATTCGGATTAACACACAAGTGTATTTACTTTATTATAATAAAACAATTATAATGCGGAAGTAAAAAAAAAACACAACACAAGATTTTGTTAACGAGGAAACCGCAAATGCAAAAAAAAAAAAAAAACGAGACCTAGTCCAGTTTTGAATACTCTCAGAATTAAGCCGTTACACAAAGAACATAAGCCAACTTCGTATAGTTGAGACCAAGTAAACTACCCCTAGTTACTTAGTTTCCTTAATATCGCTGCGTCTTCGACCTTTTAGTCACGCACGTGAATCTCAAGACAGAAATCATTATCTCAAGTTGCTTTACCAAGTAAAGTCTTTATGTACTCAACTCCTTTAGATCGTATTCCAAACAGTAAATGAACAAATCTGTTTGGTAACCACTTCAATTATCTTTAGTATAAAAGATATATTGAGTAGTCAACAAAGGCTCTTATGTTTAATCTAATAAACTCATTTTCCTGGTTAGATCAATCCGAAACTTAATTACCGAAATAATCAATTTCCAGATTTGCAATCAAACAATATAGAACTCAAGGAGTAACTATAAAGTGATGCTGATTTTAACAACTAGATAATCACAAGTCTATCAAAGATAAACAAGATCTAGATGGATCCCATCCGATCAAGATGTGTGCACAAATCAAGAGATACGAAAACTAATAAGAAAATCGTCTTCGTCTTCAAATCTTCAATTGCCTTCTTAAATAACCTGCACACAAAAACTTGAATCCTCTTGTGATCAATCACGCACAAAACAAAGACTGTTAACAATGGATTATCATAAGATATCTTTAGATCAAACAACATTTTTAAAGATCCCGTCGATACTTTGATCTAGTTTGAGTGACCCTTATGTCAAAAGAGAAGGCTCTCAAGAATAATCAAACTAGGTGCAATCAAAGTTTCAACAACCGTTAGCCAATCAAATCAATAATCGAAAACTAAAATAACAATGCAATTATCTAGTTTCCCACCAACGGTACTCGGAGAGCTTCTTGATCCCAAAGAAGTCTTTAAACGAGCGGTCGTAAGAGATTTCGCCTAATTAGGCCTGGCTCTTAGGAAAGTTTGCAAGAAATGCAAACTCAAGTATTTATAGACCAAGGTTGTTTGGACAACAAGGAAATTCCAAAACCGAAAATATTCTCAAGATATGCATTAAAGTACCTAATTCCTATTTTCCTATTTCCAATAAATGTTAACCAATATTTTCGAAATCTTTCTTAGAAAATTTATATTATTAGTGTAGCACATTTACTAATAATCTTTTTCTAAAGTATATGCTTTAATTGCTGGTAATTAAAACATATTTACTTGAAAATCATAATTAAATGCTTTTCAATATTTCGGTATGGGATCACCTTGAGCATCAAAGAATATTTTTTAACAATTAATGATAATAGTTATGCACATGTTCAAATAATGTCGACATATAGAAGTTTCCTATCTTAGCAAACCCTAATTCCAAATTCACACACAATATAAAGAAATATGTGAATATTGGAAACTCTGTTTTGCTCTTGGGACCGGTTATACCATAACTCCCAAACTAAGTTAGGACTGGTTATACCATGACTCCCAATATAGGTTATGAACGGTTATACCATGCTTCCCCAAACTAGTTAGGATCGGTTATACCATGTCACATAATATAAGATATTACCGGTTCTACCTTGATTCTCAACATAAGTTAAGATAGGTTCTACCTTGTCATTTTGCATTGGTCATCCAAATATTATTCAATGAAAACCTGACCAATACACTTATGATTTCCTTTTCGATTATGAAACAAGTTCATACATCTACTTCCTTAAACCAATGTAATAATACATAGTTTCTTATGATGAAATCACACCTATATCCCACACATAATCAAGTAACTAAATACATAGATTATGTTGATGTCGTATTTACGTAGTTCAAAAGATAAGCGTTATACTTCGTAATTCAATATAATTTCTTGACACTTTGATCATAATGATATGACCAAGTCTAATCACTAGAGTATTATAAAAATAGCTTCGCATGTTATGTTTTAAATATAAAGAAACTTGAAAGATACGTTAGGAATGGAAACAAGTCAAGTCAGTATTACTAACCTCAAGTGGAAGGATGATGTCTTCGTTGTAGTCGTTACTTCTTCACATTCTTCAGATCTTCATAGTAATACTTGTAAGTATCATCATTCCTAGACTTTCTAGTCTAACCTAAACGAAGTTGACTCTAGTACATTTAATCAAGCGACTCTAGATGAGTTTTGATACTAAGTTATGACAACCAAACTTGACATATCAATGCTTGGTGGGTTCAACCGATCCATGCTCTAATATAACCAGGAATCAGTGACTTTTATTTTAAAGTTGTTATTAAGAATGTCATCATCCAGAAGGTATTTAAGCTTAAAAATAATAGCCCAGAAAGACTCAGGGTAAGACACGAGCCTCCACCCTATTTTAGTTATCATAGATTCGTTCATTATTTAAAACTAAACCCCATTCTATTTTGGTCTTACATATCGGATCCCTATAGGCTTTCAAATACAACACTTTATATTTACCCTCTTCCCCCCCCCCCCCCCCCACACATAAAGTGTCACGCTAAAGCACAGAAATTTTGTGTAAAGAATGTTTCGGTATACGAAAACAGTTCATTTGGTAGTTTGTATAGTTTCTATCACAGTTTTAGCTAAAACACCTCTACCAGCCGCTGATAGATTTATACATTTCCATCCTTTCAATCTACTGGCTATTTTTTCGAGTATTGGCTCAAAGCAAGCAATTTTAGAAGTAATGGTAAACAACGACGAACCAAGGTACTTATCATCCATTCTTATTTTTTGAACTTTTAAGTTTTTTATCATGATTCCCTGAAACTCATTGGGAAATTTACTACTAAAAAAGATTCGGGATTTCTGAAAGTTAATATAAGTTGTCCTGAACCTTCACTGAATTTAGTGTAAATATTGAAAATGTTTTTACTCTCCGCGAAATCAGCATTGCCAAAAATCAGGCAATCATCCGCAAACAACAGATGGTTAATAGGAAGAGTGTTCTTGGTAATTTTAATACCATGGATTAGCCCCTTCTTTTGGGAAAGCATGAGGTAATATGCACAAAATGAATAGGTAAGGAGATAGTGGATCTCCTTGCTTGATCCTGTAGTAGGGAAGAAATGTTTACCAAGTGAACCGTTAAGAAGCACCTCAAAAATAGTAGTTTCCATACATTGTTTTATAAGATTGCACCAGTCAGTCCCAAAACAATTTTTTCTCATAACAGCTAATAAGAATTATCATTCCACCCTATCAAACGCCTTAGACATGTGTATCTTTAACCCCATATAACCTTTTTTTTACCTTTTCATAATATGAATCATTTCGTGGGCTACAACGATATTATTAGATATTTGTCTATTAGGGACATAAACCAACTGAAAATGAGAGATAAGTTTATCCAAAAAGGTTTCATTAGATTAACAAGTAACTTTGAAATAATCTTATACGTCGTATTACACAAAGGTCTGAAGTGGGAAGGTTCATCTGGAATTTTGGTTTTAGGAATAAGAGATATAAAACTGTTGTTTTATTTTTTAAGAAGAAAACCATAACTAAAATATCTTTGAACCATGTTCACAATATCCGTCGACACTAAATCCTTTTTTTTTTTTTTTTTGAAAAAAGACAACTGGCATGGGAACCCATCTGTTCTAGGGAAAAAGTTCAGAGCCATGTTAAACACCGCATTCCTAATTTCATCATACCTAGGCATCTTCATTAGGGTACAATTACCCTCATTCGACACCATGCAAGGGATATTAGAAATTAAGTCGTCATTAACCACTGAGTTAGTAGTAGAAGCCATATTAGAGAAGTGCTTATAAAGAACTTCATTAATTTTAACTCTACGTACCCTCAACCCATAAGTTTTTTTCATCTTTTAGAGAACTAATAGTGTTCATGTGGTTCTATTTCTCAATAGACCATGAAGTAACCATAATTTTTGTCACCCAAATTCAAAAGTTTATCACCACTTTTAATTTTCAAAAATGACTCATTTATTTCCTACCACTTTTCAACTTGAAGACTAAGATTTTTCAAGATTTCCGATTTGTTGGGCAAAAGTTGATTATTATTGGCACATTCTAAGTCTTTTTTTATCTTGTTCAAGTCTTAAATTGATATTACCAAACTGAGTTTTATTCCACAGACTTATGTTTTTCTTAGCAACAAAAAGTTTTTTAACTACTTTAAAAGATGGAGAACCATCATGATGAGTTGACCAGAAATCATTTATAACATCAATACAAGAATCATTTTCTAGCCATCTAGGAAAACACTTAAACGACTTAGCCCCATCATTCAAAACATGCTTAGTACTCAGAATAATTAGACTATGATCTGACGCGATTGCACTTCAATTAACCACTTTAGCATCAGGAAATAAATCCAACCACTCTTTATTAGCTAAACTTTTATCTAGTATTTTCTCAATTAACTTTGTGTCATTTCTGTGATTCGACCTAGTAAACGGATAACTCTAGAACCCCATGTCAACAAGCCTCGCCTGATTCACTTCCTCAACCGGTCTCTCCATATCCAATATATTTATTTTACCTGCTCCCCTAGTTTTTTCCTTATTTAAAGTAAAATTTAAGTATCCAATCGCCATCCAGGAAGAGTGGTAACTGAAGACATCTGTGTCAGGAAGCCACATGTATTAGAGAGTTTTGTTTTCTTGAAAAACTTTAAAACATATTTCCTTCAACATGATCCACATTTTTGTCAGAGCTAGTTCAATAGACATTGAGTTTGTAGGTACATGCATCCAAATCTTACAAATATCTATAAACTTAGTTGAAATATCAAAATGAAATTGCATGGGGGAGAGAGACCATTGAGTTTTTGGCACTTCGCATCATAAAGGACAAGAATGAGAGATATCTTTAGCAATATCATAAAATCTAACATTTGTAGATACTGCATTCAGAAGACATTTCCATGGAAAAAGTTTGATTCTTTGGGAAACCTCTAGTTTCCACAGGTTTTTCCAGATTTGGTCTTGTACCATGTTTAGGTTATTAGTATTCAGGTTATGTTCATTTAGTTCGTCATACATGGACTTGACAATGAATTCACCATAGGAAGTTAACAACAATATGAGTTTATTTTTCCTTAATTCATCACTCCTATTTGTAAAAATGTTATTATTGCATATCTTCCTCGCCACAAATTACTGGAATATATTTTTTATCAAGGCGATTTTCACTTTTTAATAACTGGGCTATAAGATCAGCGACAAGTGTGAAAGAGTTGTTGCTAGCAACGAAAGGTAGACAATGTACTTCCTAGGTCAGGTATCCAATTATCATATCATCTGTTGATACTGAGGCCATCTCCCACTTCCCATAAACTATTCTGATCTATGAGTTTCAAACCTTTACTAATACACTTCCAGTTTTCACTATTATAACAGATTTTTTCCTAATTTTTTTGGATTTTGAAAGAGATGCCCAGAGAGAATTTGGCTTTTTATCAGCCTCCATGCTACCTTAGCCAGCATTGCCATATTGGCCTTATGAGCATCTCTAAATCCTAAACCTCCTTTATAAATAAGTTTACTCATACTTGACCAAGCCTTTGGATAAATCATTTAGAATTGGAGTCTATCCCCCACCAGAAATCTCTTTGTATAACATTGATTTTTTGGGTTATTTTTTTAGGGATTACAAAACACCCAATCTGCAATGTTACATGGCAAACTTTTTGAGTACCAATGTACTAGTTTGAGGAAGCACCTTTCCTTTCCAACCTTAAATCTTGTTTTCCATCTTTTCTATTAATGTTTCAAAAGTTTTTATATTGGATCTGTCTATGAAAAAAAGGGCTCTTAAATAAGAATCCTTGAAGTTGATCTTTTTTGTTTTATGAAATTTTGAACATCATTTTTTTTTCTTCTTAAATTAGAAGAAGCCTCGAGAAAATTCCACACATTTTTTTTTTTTTTGGATAGTTTGGGACGGTGGTTTTGAACTACATCCTTAACTCCTTAAGGAGTTATTTCCGACAATTACGGAGTTCGAACACCTATCACCGCGGTGGGAAGAACCATGCCACACACACAGATAAATAACCTCGGTTAATTGGGGGCCCTGAAAACTAATTAGGGGCCTCACTTGTTTTATTTGCACCCAAAAAATTTCAGGGGCGTATCGATAATATAGTGAAAATACTGTTTTACCCCTTTTTTTTAAATTTTTTTTGAATCAATGACGACTCTAAAGAGTCATTATTGTTTTCATGATGAGTCTAAAGAGTCGTTAATGTTTTCAGTGATGACTCTAAGTGTCGATACTGTTTTCATGACGACTCTAAAGAGTCGTTAATGTTTTCAATGACGACTCTAAAGTGTCGTTACTGTAGAGTCGTCATTGAAACAATAACGACACTTTAGAGTCGTCATTGAAAGTAGTAACGGCACTTGGAGTCGTCATTGAAAACATTAACGACTCTTTAGAGTCGTCATTGATTTAAAAAAAATTAAAAAATACCATGACGACTTTTCATACAAATCTAAGCAAAAAAAAAAAGGAAAAAATTTTTGCAAACGAAAAATTTGAAGGAAAAAAAAGTTAAACTCTAATTAAGTAAGATTAACACTAATTAGATAAGGGTAAATTAGCCATTTAGAATTTTTTTGGAGAAGGGATGACTCAAATTAGGTTTGGGTGACCTTTTTTGTCCCCTAATAGGAGGCCCCCAATTAGTTTCCAGGGCCCCAATTAAACGAGGATAAATAATAGAAGCTGCTTGAACTACATAAACAGAGCAAATGAATACGCATATCAAACCTTGCCACTCACACCACCTAATTTGCAACAAAAGAAAAGAAACAAAAATTGTTGTACCAAATCCACGCTTGCCTCATAAACAATTGCTGCTTCCCCTTGTACCAACTTAGAAGCTAGATCCAAGCACATGTATCTATTAGATCGTAGATCTGAAATCGTCATCTTGGGATTTGCATCTTAAAATTCCAGCATCTAGATTTGCAAAAATATCATTCATAGCATACATCGAACACAAGAAAATAAAATTCATACCACCAAAAATAAACGTCCGACAAACGGCAATAAAGACATGGTGATGTAAAATACTATGTACTACGTTGTAATTGTACATAAAAAACTTCCACGATTCAAAGTCTCACACTAGAACTAGATTTCTGATATTATTCCACGTTTCACTCCCTCTTTCTCTGTTGATTCTTCTCCATTATTAGATTTGGATATTTCTTAGTTTGAATTTTCAGTTTGTTGAAAGAAAAAAACTTTACTCTTTTCTTACACTTATCATTAGCTTTACTCATTACTCCTCTTACTCTTACTAGAATCAGAAATCATTTTGAGATTGAGATAAAAAAACCCATGATTAATTCTCCATAAAAATCCCATCTTGGTAAAGAAAACTCAGGTATCTTCTGAATTTACTTCATTCCTAATTTCTTGGTTAAAGAAAAAAAAAATTGATTTTCAGATCTTATACTGAGTATAAAAGTGTATTAATTGCAAATCTCAGTATGTCATCTTTAGTAATCAAGGAGATGGATTGTGGGTTTTGTGAATTTGAAGGTAAAGTCTGATACTTTGATATTATAGTTAGTACTGGTGGTTGATGCTAAAGATGGCATTAGAAGAAGGGAAAGAACCTGTAACTGCTAGTGTTAGAACAAGTAAGATTTTACCTCAGAAAATTATCTTGTTGTTAGGGTTATTTTTAGTATTGGGTATTGGTATACCAAGTATTAGTATGTATATGATTCAATACTTTGGAATTGAGAATGTAATTACATATTCAAAGTCAAGTTTTCAAGGATGTTTCGAAGAGCCGGATAATCTAGAGAAATGGATCAGACCACCATTTAGTTTGATGCATAATATGAGTGATAAAGCGTTACTGTGGAGAGCTTCTTTTGTACCAAAAGTGAAGAAGTATCCGTTTAATCGAGTTCCGAAGATTGCATTCATGTTCTTGACAAGAGGGCCTTTGCCTCTAGCACCTATTTGGGAGAAGTTTTTAAAGGGGCACAAAGGGTTTTATTCGATTTATATTCATTCCTTGCCAAGTTATCGTCCCAATTTTCCTCGTTCATCGGTGTTTTATCAAAGGCAGATTCCTAGCCAGGTATGGTTTGAACCCTTTGTTTTACTTTTGTTCTAATGTTGTATGTATCAATATAGTTTTATCACATGTTGTATGTGGACTTACGAGCTAGAAATTTTGTATAAGGTGTTCGATGGGTTCTGAACAAATAAGGGAAGGAGTTGATGATTATGATAATGCTATCGGATGTATACGAAAGCCATGTTTTCCATGTTAATTAGAATTATATGTGACACCTACTTAGTAGAAAGGCCATATATATCGATCCTGCTAAATTTAGTACAGAATCTGTAGTAAAATGTCTCATCAGTATGAGCCGACTCTAATTGTATGTTGAAGTGTTATAACTTACTGAATGTGAATCATCAACCTTAACCGTGCCTGTGATGTTATTTAGTGTGCTTTGTTCAAACTTGAGGTTCAAATGGTGACTCATCCTGTAGTGTAGACTCGAACTTTAGACAAACTAAACTATAAAGACGTGCCTTTATATCTGAGAAGTGTTCGCCTTTTAGGTTTCCTGTGTAGTTGTTTGAATCCCATGAAGCTTTGCTGATGATTTTCTTCTTTTTATAATAAGCGAGAATAATAAATTTGGTGATGGATCTGTTAACTGCTACAAACATAGGATGAGCTGTTATGGGTCACCCAAAAGGTGTGTTTTGGGCGATCCATCTAGGAACACTTTATAACATGCATTCTGGTAATACTTCATCATGCAGTGCAGACACCACATATATATCACACTTTTTTCCATCGAAATGTAGTTGTACTCCATGAAACTGCGGAAGTAAAATTTGTCAGATCACTCCAAATTTTCATCTCGTAACACCCAGTTGTTTTTGGTAAATAGGTTTGTTCTCTAATACATTTGGTTTTCTGTAGTAAATTTTAGATGTAGGTTCTACTTCCTTATGCTTACTGTAAGGTGTGAGTTGTTCTTGTCTCCTCCCTTCTGTTTTCTCTCTCCTGTTTCTTCCCCCCTTTTCTTCTGTTGTTTCCTTCAGGACCACTTCTTCCGATCCCTTTTGATCTGTAAAAATATCCATATTATCGATTCACAAAAACTACTTAAAGCGTTACCCCACATCAACTCAGCATGTCTATCTCTTAGATTAAACCCCATTTACCCATTCATGAACCTTCTTCTTGTTGAGCTCTTCGCATTCCTGTGGTTGCCCATGGTTTTTGTTACTTGAAATTTCTTCTTGTTCACCCAATTTGCGACAGTCCTTCAAATCTCTTCTTGACCTCCTTTCTTTCCTATGATTGCTCATCGTAGTTGTTCCTTTCCATTTCTCGACCATCATCATTGCGAGTGTGAAATGTTTATTAGTTCTTACCAGCTGATATATATTTGCCATATAAGCTGTGAGGTAAAAAAGCAAGAGCGTTCTATTACATTTGCCAAGAATGTTCTAACCATGAATCTAGGTTATCCTTGGATATTTTTGACAACATATGCCTTGCTTTCATCTGGACACCTGAGGATCTTTGGGAAGTATTCCCCTGTCAACTCCTCAAAGACAGATTTTTCTTTTGTTTTTTGCTTTCAATTTTTTATGTTTTGCTTATTGAGAAGTATGTTACTTTTAGGATCCCAATAAAACAAAGTTCACTCCAAGGATGAAATCTTTGTACCTGGAAATGATGATCCTAAGCCTAGAAGTGTATGATTTGTACTTCATACCTGGCTTTTCTCATTGCAGTGAATATAATTGCAAGCAAATTTGAACTCTGTAAAGTTATTTTGCTTCAGGGTTTAATATTATTGTTTGCAGTCCTCGTTGGTTGATTGAACTCTAACCCAACAAAGAAGAAGTGCATATCCTACAAGCGCATTTCATTCACTACTTACTTACCGTCCCTTATCTTCTTATTGAGTTTCTGCTATATTGTCTAGTTTCTTCATGTAGTGCTTTTTACTTGCACCAAACTGCTCTTGCTAATCCTGTAGATGCTCCTCACTGTGCTCTTATGCCCAACACATATTACTCTTGTATGCTTTCTGTTATGCAACCATACCAATTTATGATCCCATATATGGGTTCTGTGTTGCATGAACATAGAGCAATGAAATCCTAGTTTCAGGTGTTGAAATCCTGATATTTTCACGTGCTTGATTGATGTAAACATTATGGTCTGGCAGTTCAGCTGATGCCCTTGGCCTATAATTGGGCAAAACTTACATAATGCACTGTTTCTATGTTTATTAGCATAAGAGCTTTCTATCTTCCTGGTGATAGTGTGCTAGCATTTATCTGCAATTCAAACATATCTTCGTTGTGCTTTCGTCTGACCTGGTTTTTCCCCTTGCAGATAACTGAATGGGGTAGGATGAGTTTGTGTGACGCTGAGAGGCGACTTCTTGCGAATGCGCTACTTGATATCTCCAACGAACGTTTCGTCCTTGTCTCTGAATCATGCGTTCCTCTCTTCAACTTTACCATAGTCTATAACTACTTGGTGAATTCCAGATATAGTTATATGGGTGCATTTGATGATAAGGGGCCCTTTGGGAGAGGACGTTACAACCCTCGCATGGAACCAGAGGTGAGCATAACAGATTGGCGTAAAGGGTCACAATGGTTCGAAATTAACAGAAAGCTTGCAGTTGCTGTAGTGGAAGATACAAAGTTCTACCCTAAGTTCGAAGAATTTTGTAGGCCGGCATGTTATGTGGACGAACACTATTTCCCAACCTTATTGACCATTCGAGCCCCAAACCTCTTAGCAAACCGGACAATAACTTGGGTTGACTGGTCACGAGGAGGCCCTCATCCTGCCACCTTTGGCAAAGCTGATATCACAGAGGAATTTCTGACAAGAATTCGCCAAGGTCACAGCTGCGATTATAATGATCAACCATCTTCAGTTTGTTTCCTCTTCGCGAGGAAATTTGCTCCCAGTACATTGGATCCTTTACTAAAATTCGCACCAAAGATTCTTGAGTTCTGACTAGTGCATCATGAGAGTACGTCAACACCTTTATCAGGTTCTAATCTGCACGTTCTTGGTTAATACTTTGTACGATTTATTTATAGAATTTGTAGAAGTTTGTACGATTTTCAGATGTACAGAAAAACTAGAATGCAGATATAGTGCCTTAGATCATGTATCCCGAAATTTATATACTTAATCTTTGTTAGGTATGATAGTTCGATCTGTAGATCTTTCTTCCAGCCATTGAAATGAAAGGAAAGACCGAGTTTGCTTGTGTTATAATAGTGATATAATGGTTGTTATAACTTTTCAGTATACTAGACAATTTATGTGAACAGTATTTTGATTTGCTTCCTGCTTTCATGTAAGTTGAATTTTTTATAAGTCATTAATTAGCTTTTCGGGTTCTTTTTCTAAGTTGTTGACAAACAGTTTTTCCCATCTGTGAAATTGGTGATATTTGTTAGCAATAGTTCTCAAGTCTGATGATGTGTTCCATATCAGGGCATACAAAAAAGTTTACAATGTTCATGAATATAGTCTAGTCAATTTAGATTTAGACAAAAGTTGGTTTCGTGGTGTAGTTGGTTATCACGTCAGTCTAACACACTGAAGGTCTCCAGTTCAAACCTGGGCGAAGCCAAAATCCTTTTTTTTTTTTTTTTTTTTTTTAAGAAAACCTTTTTTTTGAGATGCGAAGAACCTCAATTTTGCTCCACCCACTCATGATGACAATCATGCGCATTTATTGCTCTTTAACTTCCTACATTTAACAGCAATTGTAGTTATGCTAATAGTATGTAACAAAAATAAAAATGTTAATGAACATGACAGTCTAGGGAGGCAAATGCACGTTTTACCAGATGCCCACAAGGAATCAAACCATAAGCAAGATCAGACCTTGTTTTCAGCCAAACTCCGTAGAGCAACAACTCCAGCACCGGAAGGTGCAAGATCATGGCCCCAAAACGTTGCAACACAGGTTTAATCTCCAGGAGTATACTCATCATTAACAAATGGACAAAAATAATCTCAAATTCTCTTGTTTAATAACTAATAAGCAATCAAATCCCTATCAAAGCGTCGGCATATCTGGATGAGGTTTCTTTCCTTCGAAGGAAAGTTGTGTGGCCTCAAGTATGGGGGATAATTTGTCAAATTTTATTTGACAAGAGAAGCCCCTTTTGCGACAAATTGTCCCCAGTTCCCCACATTAAATCTGACTTAAAAAAAAAAAAGTAATCGTTTGGCCCCTATCATACCCTTGGACTATCCTCTCCCATTCCCATCATCCTACATCTGAAACAATCTCCTTGCTGCCCCTAAAATGTTTTATAGAAACCAGAAAATTGCCCATTACAGGAGGCCAAGTACACAAAATTCATTGCCTTTTTTTGGGGCTAAAGAAAAACAGGAATACTAAGCAAGTACCCCTCCAGATACTACAGGAAGAAGACGTACATGATAAAAGGGCATTGTCTCTTTAAAATTACGAAAATGCCCTTATCTTGACTCTCAAAAGTGTGGGGTAGTTTCTCTCGGTCATCAACTTGAACACACAAAATTTCAGAGAACACAAAGAAAAGAAAAGGAGAAGAGACAGAGACGATAGTGGGGTGCTTCTTCATCCATGACCAGAACCAAAAAATCCAAATTAGAGAACAAGAGTTTATACCAGGATTAGAGTAGTGACCGGTGACAATCCTTAAATGGATTAGCGTGGCCGGCCACTATGGCCTATGGGAATAGAGAGAATTAGAGCAAATTTAACGAGGAATAGCGACTAAGGCCGGTTCCTATGGGTGTGGCAAATTTGAGAGTTTGCCATTTATGCACCTAATATGGAGCTGGCAAACTTGCCACTTAGCCAGGCCAGGTCAAGTTTCCACCGCTCGGTTAAGACTACACCGTTCGGTGTTATGTACACCGTTTGCGGCTCTTATAAGACCGGTCGGTCTAGTTTACACCGCTAAGTAGAATCTGATCCAACGGCCATAAATCTTCCCTCCTATAAATACCACATTCCTCTACCATTTTAACTCACACCTTCTTCCTATTTTCTTAGATTTTCCAATGGCTCAAAACATGTCTATGGCTCATTTCATAGAAGAGCAACATGCGGCCGAAAATCAAAGAGTTGCACTTTGAGCTAGTGTGCAAAATGAAATAAGAAGAGCAAATAGTTGGAGAGTTGCACAGCAGCGCAATTTTAGCACGTTAGAAGATGAATGCATCTGCAGGAATTATGTTTTCTTCACTAATCATCCAATCGTTGATGGCGCATTATGGCTTATTCCGTTTTGGGGACGCGTTTTACTGAAATTTGAAGAAGAAACAACAAACCTCAACAATCGCACTTCGATGGTGTTGAGTGCTCGGTTCTCCATAATTTCCAAGAATGTTAACAAGTATATTGGTATGATAAGGGAAGAGGCTCGAAACATGAGAAGTGGTGAAACCCTGCTGGAGATTGATCAAAGATGTCGTGCAAAGTGGCTCCGTGACAACGGAGAGAAGTTCCGATATGCAAGTTGTTATGAAATATTAAAAGTGTTGCCCCAATTTAATCTAGCTTATCAATTTTAAGTTCTCAATTTTAATTTATGTAGAAAACTTTAAATCAAGATTATTATTTATCAAACAAAAGTGAAATTACATTAACGATTTAAACAAACCATGATTCATATTAACGATTAACAATCTATCAAACTAACGATTACCAAATATATAATCCCGTAAGCCTGTTTGATATTGTGAAAACTCATTATTTGGACTCTGAGATGGTAGTTGAGTAGCATCAGGTGATTCATTACCTTGAAATAGTACCAGAGCCATTGCAGGTGCTTGAAATCGGTGAAATGCTGAACTTATTGGGGTATAAATTACGGATTGCCTAAATGCATTCATATTTACGCCACCACCAGGAGTAATTACAGTACCTTGGGGCATGAAACCAATAGGAGACTGGAAATCCGTCTACAAGTTTGCTGTTGTTGGTGGTAGCTGAGTCTCTTCCACCATAGTCTCTTCCATCATAGTTGGAGTGTGATGACGACTTCTACGACCTCCACGACTTCCACTTGCACGACTTCTTGCATTTCTCTCACCGGGCATTAGAGAACTTGACCCTAACGGAGTCTCAGGCAATTCATAACTCATACTCTCCCTCAAAGCCTGCATCCGTCTCAAGTGAAAATCGCGGAATTGATTGGTAAAAAGCGTAAAATTGTTCAACTCGTTCTGATACTCTTCTGGTGATGCCACCACACCATATTATGGATAGCTCTGCTGCATACCTTCACTAGTAAGTGGAACTGTAACAATATCTCCACTTGGTGATAAAGTCTAGACTTCCCAAGATAATGGAGGCATATTTGACGACCCTATTTGACTGCTAGGGTACGTATATGCTTCGCCCGTCGGTGGTGGGGGTTGGGATGGAAGATCTGTAAGTGGCAAATTGCCAATTACTGGAAAGTCAACACTACCTAAGTTTTGTGGATGAACAACAATATTTAGCTTGCATACCTTTTGAAACCAACTGAAGTAATCATAGTCATCTTCTGGTTCTTGGATCAAATCATCAGCTTCTTCCCAAGGTTGTCTATTATTTATCAACTTTATCCAATCATCATGTGAAATTATTGAAGTTGGAAACATGTCGATTGCTTTTACCTTTCTTCCTTGTTGCTGAAACAGATATCTTTCTCCGTAGTACCAAATACCCTGACAACTAACTGGACTGTAAAACACAAGTCGCCTAAGGCTCATCTGAATCATGGCTTGTGCCGCTGGTTCATGGAACTCATCAATTACTGTATACGGCAATGGCGTAATGTTGATACTAGTTATGCACACTTGTTGCATCCTTTGCATAGCAGCGACATTTTGACCATCATTAATCTGACCAATCCAATTATCAGCGTTGTACTTGTACATGACTGGAAAAATTAATCGTTTATCGTGAAGATCAGGTTCGCCGACCACAAAGTATGTATACCACCAATACTGAAAAATAACATTGACGAAAATTGATGTGTTAGTACATTCACCACTAGTTTGACAACTCGATAATAAATCTAATAAATAGTTATTACCTCCAATACGACCCAAAATCCATTTAAGCTCTCTGTCTTCTTACTTGAGAAATCACCGAGACATATGTATAGCTCAGCTAAAATTGCAGAACCCCAATCATAATTTGGCGCTTTAGTTAAATCTTCTAAAGACTCCATAAAATCAATTAATGACACTGAGCTAGCATTGGGGGAAAAAACTTGACCTAAAATCCATAATACAAAAATACGTCCAAGCCCGGGATAATCTTCAGCTCTGTTTATCCTCTTGGCATGGTAACGGCTCAAAAAAGCCTTCAACCCAGACACTCTTATCCAAATGAGTGTAAGTTTCTGGATTCTGGCTTTCCTTCAGTATCATTTGAGTACAAGGGGAGTAATTGTTTCCATCTTCCTTCTGATATCCACTTTAATTGGTTAAATTTTACTATTTCTCCCTCACTTTTTAATCTAGTCAACATATACAAATCTAACGGTGTGAACCCTAAAAACAACATGGTCATAAAATTAAAGTTTGTATGTGGAACTAAAATTTGTATCAAACTAAAAAAATTGAATCTCTAAAAATTAAAATTTGTTTGTGAACTAAAAATTAAACTATTGAATGGAAAAATAGAACTTACCACACTCGAAATCCTTGAAAAAGAACGTATTTGAAGTGTTCCACCAACGTTCACAAATAACTCGCACAACTTGAGTCCTGTGGTTTTTTCCTTTCATGAAATATAAACGCTGCCAAGGATATCTTCTCAAGGATTCTTGAACAGGTTCGGGGAGTAACCCATACACTTCGGTTAGCTCAGACCACCCACCTCTTACTTTAGGTAACAGAACTCGCTCGGGATGGTTACTTAAATGGGTAGATGTTACACCAGGTCCAATCAGTTGCCTAACATTAGCGAACTCTTGCTGTTTATCATGAACCCATACGATATCACTATCTGCAACAGTTTTTCCCTTTTCTTTCCTGTTTCTTTTCCTTTGTCTATTTGTCTTGGAACTACTCATTTTCGCTCTTGTCTGCTCTCTAGAGAAGGTGAAAAAAATTTGTGAATGAAAACTGAAGAGAATGGTGGTATTTATAGGCGGTGGAGCGCCGACCGTGGACGGTCGAGTTTACACCGCTAACGGTGTAAACTAGACCGGGCGATCGAATAGAGACCGCTAGCGGTGTAGTCTCGACCGCTCGGTGGAGACTCGATCGCTTATCTTTTTTCCCATAGTGGCCCGGCCAATTTGCCAGGCCACCTGGCATGGCAAATAGATGGGTTAACCACACCCCATAGGAACCATCCTAATACTGATACAAAAATAACGAATACTACTGATCAAAAAATAGCGACTACTCCCAAATGAACCGGTGTGGCCTAATATGGCCCCAAAAGCAGGTTATCCTGTTTTTTTGTTTTTGTTTTTTAACACGAGGTTATCCTGATTTTGTCCATTTAATATGAACGCGCGATTGGGGATAATTAAACTAATTGGGGATAGAGGAAAAGGATAAATACGGGATTTAAATATCAAATCAGGGTCACCCCTTATCTATTTTAACTAATTCCTAATCTACCCCTCACTAATCAGGTTTAGTGTTTAATTATAATTAAGAAATTTATAAGATTATTTGATAAATGATTAGTGTGTATTATTATTTGGGTGAAGTGAGAGTAGAAGGAGGGAAAAAATTTGAGAGAAAAGATTTTTGGTGAAAATAGTGGATGATAGTGAAGAGAGAATTGTTGCTGAATCTTTAGCTCAACTACAACAAAGAGTATATTTTGAATCTTCGGCAAATGGTGATGATTCACAATTGGAATTATTTGTGGAACCAACACCCTTAGATCATGATTTTTATGAGCATGGAGAGTTTCTTGAAGAACCAACCCAAGAAAGTAAACAAGTTCGACATACACTCATTCCCAATACTCAGGTAAAGGTGCCACTGTGTTGAAATTTGACCTATTTCTCTTTGATTTCGCCATTTTTACAGCTGAAAAAACTCTGTGCCGGTATGGACGCAGTATAAATACAACGCCGGCAGTTTCAATACCGGCATGGTATTCATACTACAGCCGCGCCGGCCAACAATATCCACCATTTTGAAATGCATGCCGGCATTTTATTCAACCAAAAAAACCATGCCGGTAAGAAAGTTACTTTTTACCTACCACAAAATATTCTATGTAATATTCTACCGGCATGGTTTAGTACTAACATTACAATGTCGGTACCTCAAAAAAAAAACATATAGGAATTAGTGACTTCGAAAGTTAAATATCAGCATGGTTAATTAATCATCGAAAACGCCGGCACTAAGTACCGGCGTTGAATCTTAGTTAAGGAGTATGCAGGCACACTAGGTTCTGGCGTTGATTTCAAATTAAATTAATATGTCGGAAGCCTTTCAAATTTGGTCTTCAGTTTCGGTCCAGTTAGAACATTCCGGAAATGTGGTCAAGCATGCCGGAACTGTGGTCCGGCATTTTTTTTTTTTTGAACTTATTTTATTTTCATTTGTTCCTTAGATTGTGACATATATTGATCCAACAAATGCAAGACCGCTTGGTCGGGATACGTCAGAATACTATAAAATTTCCATGGTATGTTACCAAATAATACTTTTCACCTAATATTTTGAAGTTTACTTAGGGATTGCTTATAAGGAGCCTAATAATCTCCCGTGGTTGTCCTTATGTAGGGAATAACATTTAAACAGGAAGCAATCGAGTGGGCTAAAAAGACGGCTAACAAGAACATGTGGTGTGCTAGTGAGGAATACCCAAGGTTCTGAGTTTCGGTTCGAGATGGCTTGCGAGAGAAATGGGTCGTACAAGGATAAGAATAACCACAAGAGAAAGGGTTATGTATATCCAAAGAAGACTAATAGGGTATACAAGACTCATACGAGGAAGGATAATTGCCCCTTTAAGCTTGGATTCAATTTAAGAGACAGTGGATGGGAATGTGCGGTGTGGTTTGTCCGCCATAACCACGAGGACTCTAAAAGTTTTGTTGGCCACTCATTAGTTGCGAAGCTAAAACCTCATGAAATGGAGGATGTGAAGAGATTGACCAAAGCATGTATTAAACCAAGACAAATTCTAAGAGGCTTCAAGGAAAGGATAAGACGAACATTTCTTCTCTAAGTACAATTTATAGCGTATAAGCAACTATTAGAAGGGTGGAATGGGACGGTAGGACGGTTATGCAATAATTTGAAAATATAGCATGGGATCACAACTACACGCGTATCATTAAATAGGGCCAGAGAACAAGCCCATTAAAATATTCATTTCGCATCCTTTGATTGCACAATTGGCTCATACATGCTTTGGTGTTCTTATGATGGATTGCACCAACAAGACAAAAAAATACAATATGTCATTGTTCAACATCATGGGGCAAACATCGGACAAGGTATCATTCACATTGGCTTGGTGTTTAATGGAAAACAAGAAGGATTATAATTATAATTGGGCATTACGACAACTGAAATTACTCTTCCGGGAAAATCATTTTCCGAGGGTCATCATAACCGATAACGATGACTCATTAATGAATGCAATATCAGACGTCTTCCAGGATGCACAAAATTTCCTATGTACATATCATATACGTTAAAATGTGATAAAAACTTGCCATGCTTTGTTTGAACCCACAAAACGGGATATTAAGAAGAGAATGGTTTCTCAACTTGAGGAAGAAGATCGGACGAAAAAACTATCACCGGAAGAAGAAGAAGAAGAAAGAGGAAAGATCAAAGAGAAAGTAGACAATGAATACAATGAAAATCATAAAAAGTGGTAGGAATTTCTAAGAGATTGGGAGAAAGTTTATTGGTCTCAAACCTAGGATACGTACGAAAAGAATTCGGACAAGTTTATTGCCAATTGGAACGAAGGGTATCCAAGTGCCATTTCGTATTGTCGGAAGCAATTGTTGGATAAGTACAAGGAAAAATTTGTGCATGAATGGACAAACCGGTATAGACACTACGGGAATGAAGCAACTAGTATAGCAGAGTCCTCTCATGGGAGATTTAAAGATCTCATTGAGTCTAACCAAGGAGACGTGGTTACGGTCATCATGGCAATGAAGCAATACTTCAAGGGTGATATCGATAGGATCACAAAGGATTTTGAAAAAAGCTCAATGGAAAGGATGACTCAATATCTTCAATATGGTAAGTTGCTCATAGGAATAGAATTCAATGTGTCTCAGTGGGCAATAAAACATATGATGAGAGAAATGATAAATGAGATAAACTACGGCAAACTGGGTGATGTGTGTATTTGTCCCGACATGTCTTCATTGGGGCTTCCGTGTCGTCACATGCTTGTGAAATATGAAGAAGTGATACCTATTGAGGTTATCGATCCGTTTTTGAAGCAACTATCTTTCACCTCTCCCCCTACAGAAGCTTCCGGATAATCACCATGAGATACGAACGAAGCAAAGGAATTTTTCGATGCTTACTCACGTGGAAACTCGGCTAGCCGGCAAGTCTTATTGAGCCAACTAAGGCTAATTACTCGCTCATGGACAGCACAAAGTGAAGAACCAATAAATGGAGATCCTCCCAGTATACCACAAACCAAAACGGCAAGGAGAAGACAAAGAAAAGAATTGAAAGAAATGAGTCAACGTGAATGTGAACTTGAGGCACGTAAGAAACGAGATCCAACCGCATGTGAGATTTCGGAAGCAAGGTTCGAGGAAGCGCCGGTTCAAAGGGGTAGGCCGAGGAAGGAACCACTATCAAGTCAAACAACAAACGGTGGATTCTGTATCCACACAAAAAGTAAATGGAGTGGAGGTTCCAAATAAAAGGGGTAGGCCGAAGAAGATACCCACCTCGAGTGAACAAGAGCAACAAGCCGACGATGCGGATGCCACACCTAGAGTTGATGGAGGGGAGGTTCCAAAGAAAAGGGGTAGGCCGAAGAAGGTACCCACTTCGAGTGAACAAGAACAACAAGACGATGATGCAGATGCCACACCTAAAGTTGATGGAGCGGAGGTTCCAAAGAAAAGGGGTAGGCCGAAGAAGGTACCCACCTCGAGTGAACAAGAACAACATTCCGACGATGCGTATGCCGTACCTTGAGTTGATGGATCAGATGTTCCAAAGAAAAGGGGTAGGTCGACTAAGGTACCAACATCAAGTGACAAAAAACAACAAGGTGAGCATTCTGGAGCCACACTTAGAGTTGATGGAGCGGCGGTTGTAAAGAAAAGGGGTAGGCCGATGAAGGTACCAACAACATCAAGTGACAAAGAACAACAAGGCGAGCATTCCAAAGGCACACCCATAGTTGATGGAGCGGCGGTGATAAACAAAAAGGGAAGGCCGAATAAGAAACATACATCAAGTCAAGCACAACAAGGTGATAATTCCGAAGCCATACCAAAGATAAGTGATAGCAAAGGGAAACGACCCATATCTAGTCAATAACAACAACATGGTGAAATCTCCGTAGGCACGACCAAAGTTGATGTAGTCCCGGTTCCAAAGCGAAGGGGTAGGCCAAAAAAGTACTCACTCCCATCACATATTGTACCAATTGAAAGTCTAGAGTTTGCAGAGGATGGATTGGAGATAACTAAGCAAAAAAAATGGTAATATGAAGATGTATAAGGATCCCAAAACATGTAGGACCATTGGAACTTACCATACCAAAATAAGTCTTATATAGAGCAACTTCCCGAGATTATTCGCGAGTATATTATATATGAAGATAATGTCGATAGAGATTGAAATTGTGGTTATCATGCCGTGGCCGAACAATTAGGAATCTTTGAGACGACGGTTAGTAAAGGGATGACACCATGCCGATATGCTAGAACGAGGATGGACGCTCAACTTATTAATAAGAAGAGCTTTAATGGGAAGTTTCTTAATGATGAAGAAGAGTTTGATATTTTGTATGCTCGAGTGTTAGGTCCCGAGAACGAGATGAAGTTCCTTCCAACTTAATATTGGATGAGAATGTTGGTTTGTGGGCATCTAGTGGCGTATAATTGTGTTGTTCATTATTTTACCCCCACCGTACAAGCAACATATACACCAAAGTGGCAAAAGTGCAAAGGATCTCTTAAGAAGAGAAGAATTTTTTTGGCGTTCGTGAACGGGAATCATTTCATTATTCTGAAACTTAAGGAAAATTGTACATTGCCACCGGTTTGTGCGCTGACTAAAAACAAGGATATAGCTCCCAATCACTTAGAGGAATGGATGAAACTGTATGAGGAGAATCACCAAGTTTGGGATGCGTTGGCCCTATCAATTAACCGAGTGAAGACAGAAGTTCATATGTGTGGAAGCGATGATGAGTAATTTGGATATATGTGATTCACTAATACCCAACATTTTGTTTTTTTTGGAAGTTTGAATTGTAATCATTAAATGATATTTTGACTACTCTATGGACGTGCCAATGCCGGCATGATTAAGTTCCAAGATTACAATGTTGGGAACAGTTTCCGGCGTAGAGCTAAACTTTTTGTTACATTGCCGGAAATGCAAAAAACTTATACATATAAGTTAGTACATATGCCGGCATTGGAATTGAATAACTAACAGTGCCGGAATTCTGCCAAAAGATTTTGTGTCTGGAAAATGCAGACTACCGGCATGGTTACTAAAACAATTTCAATGCCGGAATTCTAAAATTTATGTGGTTTGGAAAATTCAGAGTACCGACATTGATTGCTAAATTTCGACCACGCCGGTACAGTCATAAAAACATGAATTATGCATTTTTAGAGATTGTCGGCATTTAATCTAGTAACATATGCATGCCGGAAAAGGGGTAATTTGACACAGATTTACCAACATAATATATCGAATAACAACACTAGATTGTTTAACGAACCATCTCCAAAGTTAAAATGTTTCAAACCGAAAACAAATCTAACATAAACCAAACAAGCAAAGAGTTTAACAAGACACACAAACAAACACATGTTCCACATTGTTCAAGACACACAAAAAAACATAAATCAACACTAGATTGTTCAAGACTTAACTAATTCCATAAAAGAAACATTAACAAACATCTTCTATCACTTGGTCCTTGGCTTCCTTTCGTCCCACAAGTCTTTTGCCCCTGGATCTTCAATTTTGTCTATCTTTTGCCCGACTTTCATCATTTCTTCTAGGGTCAGCACATCTCCTTTCTTGTTCTTGCACTTAAACAACTTTCTCAATTTGCCTAGCCGTTGACGCTGTTGTCATATATTTCAACATGTACTTAGTATGTACACCTATATAAGTTCATAGATATAGATTAAAAGAATAAGAAGTGAACATGAAGTACGTACCAACAATGTAAGGATCTTTTGAAGTCCGGGTACAGTAGTTTTAGCCGGAATTGTGGAGGAAAGTTTTGCTTGTAGAGGCACTTCAATGGCTACCGGGTGTACAACATAAGGATGCGAGTACTTCAAATGACCTCTGAGGAAGTCTGGTTTGGACTCATAACCGTTTTCCTCCAATTCCAAACCAACTCTATCCAGCACAAGTTTTCGTTCTTCCATTTCCCTCCAATGTATAGGAAGGGGATTTGGGATGTAAACTACCAGAGTATGCTTGTCATTTGCTTGGCATTGAGGAAAGTTATGAGAGAATTTCTGATAAGATATATCTGTAAGACTTTTCTGCTTGTACCCAAGTTGGCGCATTACACGGCGAAGTTTGTGCATAACAAATCCTTTTGGATAAAAAAACGGTCCGCTGTAAAATGAAACATTGTCACGCCTTGCAAAGTGAACTCCTCTAGCATTCATATATGGGTCAAACACAACATCTTGGGGAGCGACCTCATCCAAAGACACTCTCATGGCGGTCAACCGACGTTTGTTACCAGGTATCAGAGTATTGTAAAAAAAGTATTTCTGAGCTAGAGGCTGTTGCGGTTGCCATTCCTCTATTAACTTCAATGCTTTATGGTCAGTGAACAATGTTGGGAAGTGTTCATAATCCCACACCTTTACAATGAAAGATCATTCCAATGAAATGTATAATAAAAAAAATAATTGGAAACTAACAAAATTAATGACAATGACTACAAAATAACTAGAGAACAATACCTGAATTACAGTGAAATTCCCAATAAATTGACAGGCGTTCGCTTTAGAAGCTCAACGCATCTCTGCCAAAAAATGTGCCAAGAAAGCAGTGCCCCATGAATACTCATCATGAACCTTATCCAAGGGATTCAAGTATTATAGGTTGTTCATATGCACCCTGTTACCACTAGCGTCAGGGAATACCAAAGTGCCCAAGGTGAATAACAGATAAGCAGCGGAAGTGTGCTGAATTTTTTCAGGCTTCTAGTCTTTCTTCTCTTTGGCCTTCGTACCCCCAAATAATTGTTTGAGCGTGAAGAGTTTGACAGTATTTGTCCGGGAATGCTTTTCCTTGTACATATTTGTTGTAGTAGTTTCCTGGTCCACCCAAACAACTTTTTAGTCAGCTCATATATCTTGGCCCGTTCTAGGTCCCGATAGTTATCTCCTTTCTTAATGGCTTTCCCAAGAACCTCTAGACCTACTATTCTTTGGACATCTTCAGGGATAATGATCATCTCACCAAAAGGAAAATGCATGGTATCAGTTTAACCATAAAACCTCTCCAAGAAACAATTCGCCGTGACTTGATCAGTTTCTACATAATTCTCTACCACAGGATACAACCCAGATGCTTTGACTAATGCTTGAACACCTTCACACTTATCATCCAAAACCCACATATCTATTGGTTGATGGCGGCCAACACAAAAGGCTTTGTTGTGGTCCTACAAAAACATACCAAACTATTAAAGATCTCAATTGATCATAGATAAATAATATAATAAAAAGATGCAAACATCTTACATAAGTTGAATAGATCCAACGAGCCCAAGAGTCCTTGTAGTCAAATAAGAGTTGCGGATCTCTCGGCTGACCCCACTATTTGCCATATGTGCGTTCTGGAAGCATGTCATACTTATTAGGAAGGTGGAATGGGAGCTCCTTTTCCTTTTTATCACCGGATTCAACTTCAACTTCAGAATTTCCTAATCCTTGTGAGGATGAGCCACCTACTCGGGATGGTTCAGCATGTACAAATTTTTCCCACTCTTCTTCATCACTGCTGCTTGTTTCTCCCGTACGTTCCCGAATAATGACCTTACCACGGTCCTTATCTGATCGACTACGTCGAGGATGAAAAGACTTAGTTTTTATTTCTTCAACAACTTTCCTCTTTCCTTTATCGGTTTGTGATGATTTAGACCTACGTCCCAAGACACACGTATATACAGTCAACTATTTTTCGGCATACAAGTTATCAAATAAAACATTGATATGCATATCGATGAAACCATAAGTACATTGCGGGCATGGTAATACAGATATCGACTAATCCGACACAAACCACTAGCATTCAATAAATTAATAATCAATACCGGCATTAATGCCGACGTTGTCCTCCAAAATCTATACCATGCCGAGACCACGAGCCGACATTGGAATCTAAATATAGACATTGCCGGCAACTATCTAATTGTTTACAGAGATACCAATAAAATCGAAACTGATATCGGTATTAAATTGAACTATTATACCACGCCGGTTGGGGAATACCGGCATGGTATTCAAATTGAATTCAATGCCGATATTGGATTGTAACTGCAATTTTTCAGTTACTAATTAAATTTATTGCACTTTCAATTTAGAGTTTCTAGAATATTATTGATAACTATAAACCCTAAACATGCATAATCATAAAGATGCACAAATTCAATTTAGAGTTTGAATATGAACGTTCTTCAGTATAGATATCACTTACCTACTCAACCTTCTCTTTCCATTTCCTCTTCTTTTTCAGCGGCAATTTGATGTATCATATAATCGTGTAATTGTTGCGATTTTGATTTTGATTTACGGTATGCTCAACTGCTCCTTTAGGATCATCTTTTTGGTTTTCATTATTTTTGGGACGACCCATGTTTGTTTTGATGATGAATAATCGATTGGAGTTGGTAGAAAAGAGAATAAAAAGATGAGACTTGAATGGTTTTTGTAGAGAAGAGAAGAGAAAAGGTAGAAAAGATAAAGAGAAGACAAGAAAATGGGGGATACGAAGAATGCGTTAGAAATAGGTTTTAGTGTTTTTTATATGTTTTCAAGGAGTGCGACGGTAATTCCAAAAGGTTTTATAACGATTTAAAGGAAACAAACCGTCATAATTTCGGCATTGTCTATTATTCATATTCCACGCCGACATTCTGATGATTCAATTGAAATTATGTATAGGATGTCGGTATTGGTTTTTGGTCAAAGTTCAAAATCAGCACTGATACCGGTATTGTCGAAAAATCATTTACTGCGCTGGTATCAGTTCATATATAACTATTACGCAACTAACCCAAAATGAGATTTCAAACAACATCGACGCCGGAATTTCCCCCAATAATAGTATTAACTATCATATTACAAGGTTAAAAGATTAAACACATAAAATGAAAGCTTTTAAGATAATTTCAACTAACATCATTTCTTGGAACGAGATTCAATAAATAAAGCAGTTTCGAAATGCATAAAAGGCTTCCCTGTCCACTTGACATATGCGGCCTGAGCTTGATACCTATTCCCTCTGTATTTTGCGAGAAACTCGTTGTATTTGTGACATAATTTTACGAGGGAAGTTGTTCGCCTCGCTACAAACTCATCCCCGTAATCCATTTTGCGTTTCTTGCACTTACCATCCACAAACTTCGGCATATAAGGACCACTACTAACAAGATTCCAAAAAAGGCTTGAAGGGCGGTGTTCTTCCGGGAGATCCAACACTATGTAGAAATTTTTAATCCATTTGGTTTATTCCTCAACATCCGCCTCTATCTTCGCTTGTCTTACACGGTCGTATATTTCTTTATGGTATTTTGCTTGTTTTGCTGCCTCTTCTTCTTCTCTTTTCCTTTTAAATATCTCTTCTTCCATTGCAGCAATTGATTTGGTGGTTTCTTTCTTCCTTCTAAGTTTTTCTTGTATAAGTGCAATTGAGGTGGTGGTGGATGATAATGGATTTCCTATTGGAGTGGATAATTTGTTCATCTTAAGTTTTTATTTTTCCATGGCAACAAAGAACTCGGTAGTTGGTGATGGATTTTCCATTGGAGGTATGTGGTGGAGCTTACAAATTATTATTTTTTGGTAACAAGTGCAATGGGTAACTCTACATCTATAAATAGATAAGGACCCAACGGCTCTTTTTCCACTTTATCATGCCGGCATTGTTGTTACTCTGCCGGCTTAAATAAAATGACCGTTATATTTCAGTACATTTCAGCTGGCAATGCTAACAAATTCAAAATAAATGCCGGCACTGGTGTCGGCGTTGATATTTTGACGTCAACTATGCCGGTATTCTATTCATTTTATACAGGAAACCATTACATTTTCCGATTTGTGTTCCCGACATTGTCAGAAACCTAACATCCACGCCGGCAGTTCCCTTTACTGGTTTTTGGTTTAAAGAAAATAGCCGTTGGGCATTGAAGGATATAAAGGGAGACCTATCCCTTTCAATGTCTTTAAGTCGCACTCCATAAAAGCTGTTTACTTTTCAAAATGTTAAATGTCGGCATTGTACCAAATATATAGGGCATGCCGGCATCTATATGTCGGCTTTGATAAGTATATGAATTCAATGCCGTAATAGGGTTTATTGTATACAGAAACCATTACATTTTGACACTCTATATCCCTGCATGGGTTTATATATTGTACCTACGCCGGCACAATAACGACATTGATTTATATTAACATACTATGCCGGAATTATAATTTATTTCAAATCTAATCCTTTTCGCAGGAATCACGGATGCACTTAGCATGAGCATCAAGCCTTTGAACCACTTGGTGACCCAAGTGGACGAGTTATAGTCTCGTGAGGGTTTACATAGATATCTACCCACAAAACCTTACCAAAAACTACCCTCAAAACCTAACCAAAAACCACTAAACCTATCAATCTTCTTACGAGGAATCCGTCTCCGATTCACCCAGCTGGTGGTACTCCGTAACTTTGGTTACCATGAAGTTCACGTTTTCATCAAACGTGAATGCTTCCCCCCTTTCCTTTAAGTAATGCGCTTTCACGGCTTCGTGCTACAAAAACAACACACAAACTTAATTTGTTACATAAAAATTGAAAAAAGTGGATTGTGTCAAATAAATCATAAAGATACTTATGAGTTGTTGAGGGACAGTCTATTGAGGCTAGCGTGCGCGATCCGGTATTTAATTTTCAAAAACTCAACTACTACACCTAGGATGATGTTGTGTTGTTGCTCGATTTGTTGAACACTTCTTATTTTGGGTTTCCCATAATCGTTCCTAAATTTGTTATGAATCTTCACCCATATGTTCTCGGAAGAAGAGCGATCTATAACTCGAGTTGCGGCGTACCATGCTTGGGTGATTGCTAAATCTTCATCGAAGTCAAACGATGCCATTTTTTGTATGTGGAAGTAGGGGATGAGTAGGTTCTCTACTAGGCTATTTATAGATGACTCTTCTAGGGTTTATGGTTTCATAACTTAGCTAATAAGTTCCTAGTCTTAAGGATATATATAACACACAGGTTTGGGGCAATTGGGTTCAAGTATTAGCTCTCTTTATATAGAGAAATGCCTCAACGTCTAGTTTTTTTGAAATCACAAATGTTGGCACTGATGTTCATATAAATCGAACACCGACAACAACTTCCGGTATTGAATAATATTCAACATCCATGCAGGTACCTGATTTATTTTATACATAAATTGGGCCCATTCTGCAGCAAATGCCGGCATCGTTTCTATACCAACTTACAACGCCAGCAGACAAACCAGCATAGATAATATAAATACGTCTATGCCGGCATAAGGTAAATTCAAAAAGTAACGGCTAGTTTTTTGAAAAAATATGACTGTTGGAGTTTCATTCTATATAATACCCCCCATTCCCTTGGAAAAATATACCGAAAGCACCCACCAAATAACAAAAATCCTTCTCTCAAGAACACAAGCGTCAAAAAATAGATCAAGCAAGCACGGTTCAAGCTTCACAAGCGATGGGCGATTCATCAACAAGATCTATTTGCAAACCACCATCAAGCTCTACTTGCAAAGTAAGTAGATTCACCATTACTAATATTATATGGACAATTCGAATCTTCTCTACTAGGACGTATCACTAATGTAATCTTCTCTTACAGAGTCATCATTGCAACTGTCAAATTTGCAAGTCACCTTCTCATTTAGCCATGGACTTTCCATATATTTATTCGAAGTGTAGAAATTTTGATGGGACACGCCGATTTTGGATTGCAAAAATTGATGATGCTGAAAATGGAAGAATGTTTCTAAGGTGTTTGATACACCTAAAATGCGATGAGTTTCAATGGTTAGACAAAGTTGTTGCACTATCAGAATCAAGAGAAAAACACAAGGACCAATGCAAGCCTATTGATGGGTGTGATGAGTGTTATATGAAGGGAAAAAAATATGTTGAAAGAGAAGATGAACCAATGAAGATGATTCTTGACATGGAGGTTGCAGACGATGTCTTCGAAGATATTCGCGAAAGGCTCAAAGGTGCCATAATTGTTGAAAATGGATACTAAATAGGAGATCATCTTAAACCAAAAGTACTCCATTCACATGTTTTTTAGTATGTTTTAATTTAATGTTGTTCTTTCAAATCTAATGTAATAGATTATCTAGGAATGAAATAAAAAAAGCTTTCGTAACTCATGCATAATCATAGAAAACCGGCATTGTAGTTTTATCCAACTCAATGCCGGCATTCCGAAAACCTAAATTTCTGAAGGGTGCACAAAATGCCGACATAAACATATATCTTATTTACCATGCCGATTTTCTGCAAAATTCCCCAACTTTAAAAAAAACCAGGCTGCCAGCATGGAATCGATAAACATTTCCATGCCGGCATAGTCCATATTTTATATAGGATATGTGGTGACTTTCATCTTTATTTAACGACATAGTTTTAGAAAATACCTTTTTGCCGGCACTGTTACCGGCATTGAAATGTAATGACCTGACAACACCGGAACATATCCAATTGTGTAAAGAAAACTTAGAAAATAACTTTTTTATAAAAATATAAACATGTTCAACATAAACCAAACAACTGAATTGTGCTTAAATGTTCTTAATCCAGCTACCATAAACCAAAAGTAAACCAAACAGTTAAAGAGTTCATCATGAGTTACAAACAAAAACAAGTTCCAAATTGTTCAAAACCTAACAACCACCATCCAAATGAAGAAACACAAATAAAAATCTTATATCACTTGGTCTTTTGCTTCTTGGAGACCACCTTTCTCGTTTTCCCGAACAAATATTTTGCACTTGGGTCTTCCATTTTATCAAGATTTTCCTCGACTTCCTTCATTTCTTCAGGGGATAGAACCTCTCCTTTCTCGTTCTTGCAACCAAACATCTTCGTCAACTTTCCAAGCCGACGCCGCTAGTTTCATACATCCAACACATAATTAGTACATATATATATATATATACTAATATAAGTTTATGTATACATTAAGCGACTAAGCAATTAACACTACTTACTAGCAATCCCACGGTCTTCTCAAGTCCGGCAATTGTAGGTGGTGCCTCTGTAGGAGTTGGAATGGGAGGGTTTTTATGGGGTGGAACTTTGACGTTATCCGGGCGCACGACAAAAGGATGCGAGCATTCCAGGTGATAATACATGTAGTCGGGATGGGCTTCATCATCGTTTTTCGCAAGCTCCCAATTACTAATATCTACCAAACGATGTGGTTCCCTATCCCTCCAATGTGTTGTTTATGGATTTGGCGTATACTCTACTCTCAACCTTAAGGAAGTTGAAATGCTCTGAGGATAGTCAATGGCGTACCTTTCATACACAAATGTCTCCAAACTAGTTAATTGTTTATATCCAAGTTGTCACATCACACGTCGTGGATCAGCCGTAACGTATCCCTTTGGGTGGAACAACGGTCCATTATAAAATGCAACGTTACCATACATCAAAAAGTGGCGGTTTTCTCTAGCCTCCTTGTAAGGGTCGAACACAACCTCTTTGGTAGTCATCGCGTCCAGGGCATATCTCATATCTGTCAGTCGACGATTGTTTCTCCGAGCATTAGGCTCATCTGGTTCGGAACTTTTTTTTATCGTCAAGGATTTGTAGTTCGTGAATTTTTTTGGGAAGTGTTCATAAGCCCACACCTATGCCAATGTGGAATGATACATATAAGAAGCAGTAATTTTGTTTCTAATACATGTGAACAATATATAAGAACATAAGTTTAAAAACAAAATTACCTGGAGTAGAGTGAAATTCCCGACTAATTGGTTGGTGACAGCCTTAGAGGACCTTCTCATCTCCGCCATCAAATGTGCCATTACTACGGTGCCCCAAGAATAGCTACAGACCTCTTACAACGGATCCAAGTATTGTAGGTGGTTTGCACTCACCCTGTTCCCATTAGATTCGGGGAATACCTTAGTGCCCAAGATGAATAACAGGTACGCAACGGCTGTATAACGAATTTATGCGGGGTACCATCCATCTTTCTTTCGTCTATCCTCCGTCTTTTCAAACCTCTCCTTAAGCATCTTCAGTTTGATGGTCTTTATCCTAGAATTCTTAGATACATAAAAGCGTTCCAAATAAGTTTCGTAGTCCCACCCAAACAGCTTGTTAGTCAAAGCGTGTAACTTCGACCATTCTAGGTCCGGACATTTATCTCCTTCTGCAACTGATTTGCCAGTAACCCATAAGCCTAGAATGTTCTGAGCATCATCAGGGATCAAGGTAATATCCCTAAATGGGAAGTGCATTGTATCAGTTTCACCATGATACCCCTTGACGAAGGAATTGACTGTCACAGAATCATACTTCATAAAATTTTCAACCAAAGGATATAACCCAAAGTCCTTTACTAATTGTTGGACCTCTTTACATTCCATAGCCAAATCCCAATGAGTCGCGGTTTGGTGTCGGCAAACACGCACAACTTTCTTATGATCCTATAATTAGGAGACGATACAATTAAGAGATTTTGCATAAATACAAAACAATACATATGTAGACGATAAAAATTCTTACATAGGTTTGATAGATAGTACGATCCCACATGTCCTTGTAGCAAAATAGTATTCTCGGATCCGAAGCTTAACCCCAAAATTTACCACCACCAATGTCAGGTAACATGTCATCAGAATGAGGAAGGTGCGAACCTTTTACTTTGACTACTTTATTCTTCTCTTGATCTCATTTTACCGGCTGTTCTCCTTCACCTTCACCTTGTGTCAGTTGTTGACTTGGCTCACTGTCTTCCTCTAAAACTTTGCTTTGGCTTGCTAATTGAATTGGATAAACCTCATCATCTTCCTCCTCATCGTGCTCATCATCAACTGTTCCAGTACGTCCAGGAATTATGAGTTTTCTACAGTCCCCACCACTCTCCCAATTTTTCCCTCTTGTAGAGTCTGCCCCAAAAAAATTGTTGCGACCAAGTTCTTTCCCTCGAGGAGGCAGAGACTCGGGAGTACCAAGAGCGTTCTTCTTTTTTTCTTAATGCCAGCATCTTTAGTTTTTCCTTTCTTAGCTTCCTTGGCTTTAGCCCTATATCAAAAGACACACAAAATAAATATAAGACAACTAACAATCATATCTGATGCTGACATAGATATTATGAATAATGACATTGAATCATAAGTGCCGGCATCGTTTCACGAAATACCAACCACACCGTAAACTGCAAACGGCATCGAAATATATAAAGAAACTATTTCGGCTTACAAAACAAAAAGTGAGGGGTTTTCTGTAGTCTTTTACACATAATCTGGCATGGTCTTTCAAAATATCGACCATGCCGAAAACTGGTACCGGCGTAGATATCGAAATGGAGACAATATCGGCAATATTAAAATTTCTCAGTTCTTCCTGTAAACTAAATAACAACTACCGGCATGATATTCAACCTAAAATTAATACCGGAACCTAACATGCAGTTTCAGGTGAATATTGAGATATTAGGCGGCGTGGTATTTATACTAAATTCAATGCCGCAACACCATACCGGCATGGTATTCATACTAAATTCAACGCCGTAACACAATACCGGCATAATATTCATACTAAATTCAATGCCAGAATTGACTGTAACTCAACTGTTTGAGTTAGGGTTCGCGATTCTAACCTAAACCCACTGCTTTAAATCGATTGAAAGACTTATAAAACGATTCATAATTACTTACCTTCCCATAGAAGTCACTTGTTCGAGAGTTTGATGGTCTGAATCCTCTTCTTCTTCTTGTTCAAGAGCAATCCGATTGATCCTTTCTTCTTGTTTTTGTTGAGATACCGATTTTGATTTTGATTGCAGATTGGGATTGGGTTTCTTTCGCAGAGGCATGGTTATTGATTCGGGTAATCGACGAAGATATTTTTGAATCGACGATGAAGAATGATGGTGTTAAAGATGAAGGAATTTTTTTCTTCAAAACCCTAAACCTAGAGGAAAGCCGGAATAAATGAATGAGAATGGGGGATGTTTTCATTTTAAGTTTTATGATCTTTATTTTGTGGGAAGGGTATTATAGTCTTTTCATAATGTTTTTAATTAACCAAAGGGTATTTTAGTATTTCCGCCCCCAAAAACACACCCCTTAGCAGACACTATTGGATGGGGATAGTAATTTATATCCCCCAATCGCGATAAAACCTCACTATCAATCTGGATTTCGATATTTTTTTACACGGATGATACAAAGTGTACCATCTGTTAAATTTTTATTTCATTTTAAAGAGGGAGAGAGATGGAGTGTTGTTGAATGGAGCAAATGAAAAAATGATCCGAGAAATTTGAGGACTTCTGTGATAGTTCTCATCACAATGGAATAATAATCCTGTTAAACCACCAATGGTGCCAGATATACCATCCCAAAATAATACGCAAACTATTTTCAATTAGGAAATTTAATGAGTAGCTAGCTCAGCTGGTTATTCCCATTTCTTAAAGGTTTGATGCGCTCCAGGAAGTTCCAAGTTCGAGTCCCCGATTGCGCAATTGCAGAAATTTGACATGAAAGTTAGAGTTAGCTTGCCCCCTTGCGACATAATCAGCCTTTCTATCCGCTTTGACTCCCTTGGATGGTTCCTCATGAGGCTCGCTGGTAGGCTAGCACGACAACCTGTTCAACTAATATAATAGTACGTTGTTGGAGCTTAGCTTGTTAGGCTTCCAACTAGTTTCTTGTGATAATACTTTTTATCTAAAAAATAAATAAAAAAATAACAATAATTAGAAATGGTCGGTTTATATATATATATAAATAACAATAATTAGGAAATGGTCGGTTTTATATATATATATATATATTGTAAAATAGTAGGTTCCATGCGAAAATAGTTATGGAACATAGCCAAAAAAAAGTAAAAAAAATGGTTCACAAATGATACGATTTTTGGGTTGTTTTATGATATGATACGTTAATACTCTTTGCTAAAAGAATTCTCTTCTTCTTTCTTACTAGAACAAATCGATTGTTTTATTTATTTATATGGACTAAGTTCTCTGTTGATTCTTGAGCGTGGATTGTCATGTTTACCGATATGGGCTCGTATTTACTGTTTTGTAGTATCTATTGAGACTAATTTAAGATCCTCAGTTTATTTATATCCGCAGGTATCAGTTTCGTACTGCCGATACATATTGTATTTATTCTTAATTCTTCGATACTTAATACATACTGATATGGAATAGAAAAGATATAAATGGAAGGCATGCTTCATTTTTATACCTATTGGGAAAATAGATTCAATGATCACGCCCTAATTTACTGTAAGGAAAAGCAATAGACTGGCAGGGAACTAAAAATTACAAATTTGAACATCTCTGGCTCATTCAACCGCAACACAAACAGTGGTTGATTCGGCTTTGGTACAACAACAAGATATCGAACCTACCCTGGACCTTCAAAGTTCCTTTATACCAAAAATATCAATTCACAATAACATAGGAATTGTTGGAGAGTTATTCCACCATATCAAAACTTCATTCCTCACCAAAGACCCAAAAATACCTCTCAAATTAGATATTCAGAAATCCTATGACAGCTTAGGTTGGGGATTCATCAAAACTGCTTTCACCAAGCTTGGATTTCCAACAATCTTCGTGGATTACATCATGTTATGCTTCACACTGGTGACGTACTCAATCAACATTAATGGTGTTCTGCATGGATATCAACCTAACAATAGGTATTATACAGGGAGACCTGCTATATTTTGATAATATATGCATAAATCTTATCTACAAACCCGGGGAACCTTCAAAATCAAAAGCTCGTAGAATGACTTAACATGTCAAAAAAATGCACCACCCATCATTCACATAATGTATGTTGACGACCTCATAATCACTTATAAAGCGTCTGTCCAAAGTAATGTTCAGCTCAAGAACTTACTTCAATCCTATGTTTTTTCGGCGGGTCAAATAACTAACATATCCAAAGCAGTTATTGCTCATCATCCAAGGTTGGAACCGCTCAAGGTGAGTAGGCTGCTACAATTTTTCGACATGCCGACTACATAAAACCCTCTTACTTATCTAGGAGTCAAATTTAAACAAGGAAGAGCATCTAATTACACATTTGCACCTATTCTTTAATGACTGGTAAGGAAAACAAAAGGATGGATGACAAAATGCCTAACTCAGGCAGGAAGATTGGTCATCATTAAAACTTCCCTAACACCCACTTCAAACCACCTGATGCAAACACAAATTCTCCCCACCAAAGTACACAAATAAATAAACCGTATCACTAGAAACTTTTTCTGGGGACATGACTCGTCGGTTAAAAAACTTCATCCTATTGGTTGGAATAAAGTAACCAAACCATTTACCGAATGAGGGATATGCTGTAAAGGCCCTCAAGCACGTCAACGCTATTAGACCAGTCAAGAGACGAATTAACCGCTAATAACTCGATTAATAAGAGATGAACCTTAATTAATAGAAATTAATCTAACAACAATTTAGGTACGAAACTAGTATCACTAGATAGATCTCGAAAAGTTATGCGAAATAGACTACTCGAACGTGTCATTCGGATACCGGACGATGAAGATATCATTGGATCAGTGCAAGGGTAAAATCATCTTTTTACTTTAGACCAACCTGGCTGCTCATATCTTTTGGATGGGTGCCTTTATCATTTTATCTTTGGCCTTATCACCCTAACGTGTCGAAGAGAAATTAATTTTCTCTTTTCTTCCTTCTCTCTTCGTTTTTATCTCCTTCTTCTTTTGTTCTTCCTCTGTCGAATTCAATTCATATAATTGAGTTAAATCTTGTGGGAAGTTCATAGAAAACTTGTTAGTACGTTCAATCGAAGGTGATGATGTTGTAGTTGTTTGAGCACGAGAAGAGGATGATATGGTTGCTGCTGTAAATCAGAGTTAGGGTTTCTGTAATAGGGTTTGTGTAGAATTGATGATGAATTGAGTTGTTGATGATTGAAGAACTGAGGGGTTGATTTTGATTTGCCGAAGTGAATATTTTCTGGTGTTGAATCGAAAATAAAAGGTAAACAGAGAATTTAATTAGGGTTCTTTATCTGTTGTTATTTCTTTATGAAATTGAGTTTGTGTTGGTAAAATATTAGATGGGTTTGTGTTTGATTGAAGTCTAGATGATTCTATAGGATTTAATTTTAATTTCTTTAAGATAATTGAGTTTCAAGTTAGCGCTTTGATAAATTGGAGATGAGGATTAGGTTTTCTGAGATGAGAATTACCGATGAAGAAGAATTGGGATTTGGTTCTGTGAAGAAAGAAACTGAGGTTACATAGAGTTTGTGAATTATGAACTGTTGAAGGTGGTGGTAGAGTAACAGGGATTTAGAAATGGTGTTGTTGGAAAAGAATGTTTGTTGTTAGTGTTGAAGATGATTGTTAAACTGAGTGAATGGGGACAAGGTGCAGTTACTGGTGATTGATTGCAGTTCTGGTCAAGAAGTAGAGGAAATGGGGATTTCTAAGAAGAACAGAGAATTCAGAGAATTGTTGGTGTTGTAATTTAGGATTGCAGGTGGTGTTGGTCTAATGAGTTACATAACTTAGGAGATGGTGATGAATGCATAGGAGTATTATACAACAAGTGTTGCAGGTAGTTGTAATGTTGAGTGGTAGCTAAAGAAGATGGTGTTGTTTGTATATTTGCAATGGCAGGAGTTATGGAAACGGTGGAGCTGAATTGTTGTTGATCTGGATTACATATGTGGTATTGAGCTGGTGGTGTTATTTGAGTTGAGTATAGTATAAAGATGTGATTGTAGTAGGATTGTGATATATCATAGGGAGGATAGAATGAATTGGTTTTAGATAAATACGAGGTTAGTTACAGGTGATGACTGTGGAAAGAAGAGTAAGGACTGAGATGAATTGAGGCTGATGGGAAGGTAACTGAAGTTGTAAGTGGTGGTGTTTGGGAAGTCATGGAGTTAATCAGTGGTGTTGAGAACTGGAATAGATTGTGTGTTTGAATTGAAGTCTGAGTGTACTGGAATTGGATTAGATGTGGAGGAGGAATGAGAATTGTTTAACTGAATTGAAGGTTGGGTTTAGTTTAGGTTAAATTCTTTATGAAGTTGTATTTGGGTTTTGGTTTATGCAATGTGTCTTTGTATTACTTCTTGAATTTAGACCTGTTAGTCATCCTAGTCAGATTATCTGACTGACTCTTTTCTTAGCTGACTCAGGGTATTTGACTGAGTTATTTCTTTGACCTGAATCAGTCTTGTTGACTGAGTTGACTCACCGATTCCTGTTTGACCAGTAGACCTTGACCGAGTTAACCCTTTGACTTGACCTTGACTGGACGTTGACCCTTTGACTGTTAGAAACCGTTAGTTGACCCGAGTGGACTGGGCTTTGTGTAATGGGTCGAATTTAGTGGACTTCGGCTTAGTGCAATGTATTCTTAGTTTGATGTTTTGGACCTTGTGGTCCGAATTAACCTTTAATTCCTTCTACAAGGTTGTAGATACTCTTTAGACCTATCAAATGGACTATAGATTCTACCTAATGGAATTAGTAAACCTTTGTTATGCTTAAGATTGATAATGAAAAGATGTAGAACCATAAATGGGCTTAGAACCATTAGATAATTCACTTAGCCTATAACTAGAGAATTGTATGAGATTGTGTTATGAGCCTTGTGTGAGCCTTTTGGCTAATCTTTAGAGTGCTTGTGTGATTAACAGTTAATCTTTATTAACAACGATCGATCTAAAGAATGAACCAGTGGATTGTGGATCTCGAGGTAGGCGTGACTTGTCAACAAAAGAGGTGGGAATCGATAACTAACTCTCTTGTATTCATTATTGATTTACAAATCTATCTTTTGTGAAATCCGTGCATATCTTTGTTACTATATGATAGTGTATGCATGTATTATCTGTGTGTAATACAAACTAGTTTTCTTTCACATTTTGGGATGGGCTTGGATCTTTAGAAACAACTGATATCTGTGTTTTGGGAGTATTTACTTATTTTCAAAAGTGATTCCTTCCATTGACTGGAAAGTAGTTACAATCTTTATTTATTGTTAGCATGAAAGGGAGAAGGTTTCCTTTTGATTGGTGTGAGATGTGTGTGTGCCCAAAAGTTATATATATATTTATGCACTAAAGGAGTGAAAATTGCTGCCACTAATAAACTAATAGGTGTGTGACACATCACTGAATATTATTTTCTTTATTTCTGTACGGGCAACGCATGTCTCATATATGAATATTTACTGTTCTTTTAAATTACTTTCAAAAGCTATTATATTATGTTTTGGTGTTTAGAGAGAATGGTGTTGAGAATCTTATATATGATGGTTGGATTTACGCGTGGACGGATACGGGCTCTCCACCGTGTAAGCACTTCTATCGGATATAATGTTGTTACCATTAGTCTCTTTGGATACTTGATATGTAGAGTGCGCGTAGAATGAGGTACTGGTAAGGTACATATCGTTTATGACTTCGAGGTCAGAAACCTCAGGGGGCTTTAATGATCATTGAAGAATCCACAACAGTCATGCCTTGCTACGCCGAAGGATTACGCGCTTAACTATTATTACTGTTGTGAATGTGTGCCGCAAGATTGGTTGGTAGATCTTTATATTCCAGTATAACTTATTATTTTATTTATGCTTTATCTGTTTTCCGTGTTTTATCGGTTTTTAGCAAAACCTGCATTGTCTTTACATCATTCTAGTGATTACTTGAAAGTTAGTTGTTATTTCTGCTGGGCACCCCTTTTAGGGATGATGTGCTCACCCATTCCCACTTTCAGTTTCAGAGACAGGTCAAGATGTGCACGTGGCGTTGAAAGCTTCAAGGAGTTGGTTTCGTTAGTTGGTTAGCTTCTGCTATGTTTATTTTGTGTTTATATTCTGTTTGTAAACCAACTCACTATTGAATATGTAACTTTTGAGAGGAGTTCTTGTATTTATTTCAGAGAGGGTTTAGCTTCGGGTTAATCTTTGTTTAGAACTTCTTTCTTAGTGTTTTAAATAGATGTTAGAGAATCCTAGTGCCTCATTATGTAGTTAATCTTTTAGATTAGTAAGCTGCTAGCTTAGGGGGCGCTACATATGCATAAGGAAAAGTAATGAACATAACAATGATCTTCTCATGAAAAACATATGGAAGTCTCTGCAATGAGAAATATCTCAAGTACCAACCAATTATTCAAGGCGTTGATACCATATCGTCGTCTTCTAGTGTTAAATGGAGGCAATTGGCGTCGCTCGTCCCTACCATGAAGCAACTTATATTCCATCGTATTGGAAATGGTCTACCAACCCCCATAGAAGCGAATTGGATTCCACACTTCCCGAACACGGACCAACACAGTATTTGTTAGAGCACTGCTCGGTTGAACTCGCAAGCGTTGCTATCTCAAGTTTAGTTGTCAAAACTATAAGTCTTTATTTCTAGTCTACTTATAGCTATGTCTCGGATTAGGATAGAATGTGTAGTTGAGCTATAGACTTCATGGCGTTCATCGATTGAAGACGAAGAACTACTAAGGGGAGCTTGTGGAACTTCATCAACAAAAGGTATGTGGAGACTTGAACTCATCTATCACTCAGAAGTCTATTCTATTCTATCTCCTATTGAGACAAAAGTCGTGTAGCTATATAGACTTTACATTATACACATTTGATATTTCGAGCTGAGTTTAACTCGCTTATATCTTTCTCGAAATATGTGTTGGAAAGCTTTTTGCTTTAACTACGTTCATCATTATTCTTGACGAAAGTTAAAAAATGATCATGTGAAAATCACCTGGTAACATCTTACATGATTTGTGTGAGACAGTCATTTGATGTAGACTCGAAATGTTTCGTATTGATCATTCGATCACTTGAAAATTGCTTATAAGCTAATAGTTTATGTGAGACAGCTATTGTCGTCTTCTAAGAATGTTTCAATGATTGAAATGAGAGTTAAGAGCTAAAACCCATGTCTGGATACATTACGGTTTGTGTACTTAGTGTATGAACTGTCTTGTTAGAATTAAGGACCGGAAGTTAAGTTTGCATACCCGTTCGCAAACTTATTCAACTGTTTAAGTCAGGGTACTTAAGTTTGCATACCCGTTCGTAAAGTGATTTAACTGTTGAAGTCCGGGAACCAAGTTTGCATACCCGTTCGCAAATGGTTTCAACTGAGTTCGGTCCGGAGCTAACGTTTGCGTACCCATTTGCAAACTGTTGGCTTGTGACCAATGTCCGGAACTTAAGTTTTCGTACCCGTTTGCAAACTTAAGTGGTTCAAGTTCTTAAATCGGTTAAGTATGATTTCATACTCATGAACAAATACATTTATATATTAAGGAATGCAATCTTTGCAAACCGTGGCTAAATTTTTCATGAACTGATTCTTTTGAAGCAATTCGATTTTGCTTCAATTGTGTCTTGTATACTTCTATGAGAATATAAACAATTGAACAACTCTATGAGTAACACAATTAGATTCATTTGATTATCAATTGATCTAGAAGTGTTAAGATGACCATGGTTAAGAGAAAAGTGTTCATATGACTAACTTCGGTTAATTGTTATTGAGCCAACTCAATATACACGTTTAGGTACGGTTACCCATATCTAAATGAAGGTATATTTCATTTGTGTGTAACAATCTAAAGACCATCTAACGGTTGAAAGATATAAGCTTGTATCTTAAATCATGTTTCATCTAACGGTGAATATTGATTGCTTTGTTCCAAAGTTATCAAACCCCGATTTGAAGACTATATAAGGGAGAACTCTAGCAAATGGGAAACCTAATCCCCACGCCTCCTGTATGATACTAGTTGCGACTAGAGTCGACTCTCCTTTAACCTAGGTTTTTCCTAAGACCATTATAGGTTAACGACTTAAAGACTTCATTGGGATTCTGAAGCCAGACCCAACTATTTTCTCTGTAGTTGCATATTCTGATCTTACTTTGTTCTATCGTATTGAGTACTATCTTCTCTAAGATTTGCTCGAGATTTATCTCCGATAGGTAAGATATAAAAAGTAATCACAAAGCTCTTCGTCTCATTCTTTGTGATCCGCAATAACTTGTTCTACTACCATATAGTTAAGTTATTGTGAGGTGATTGATATTTATAGGATGTTCTTCGGGAATATAAGACCAGATTATCAATTGGTTCCTGTTCACCTTGATTTATCAAAAGACGGAACAAGAACTTCGTAGGTATTTCTGTGGGAGACAAATTTATCTATTCAAATAGACTTTTCTGTGAGAGATAGATTTGTTTATCAAGTCTTCGACTTTGGGTCGTAGCAACTCTTAGTTGTGGGTGAGATCAGCTAAGGGAATCAAGTGCGCAGAGTCCTGCTGGGATTCAGATGCGTAAGGAACGCGACTGTACCTTAATCAGTGTGAGATTGGTTAGGGATCAACTACATTCCAATCCGAAGTTAACTTGTAGTAGGCTAGAGTCTTTAGCGGCTTAATACAGTGTGGTGTTCAAATCTGGACTAGGTCCTGGGGTTTATCTGCATTTGCGGTTTCCTCGTTAACAAAACTTCTGGTGTCTGTGTTATTTCTTTTCCGCATTATATTTTCTATATACTTTAAATATCACAGGTTGTGCGTAGTTCAATCAATTGGTAAATCCAATCTTTGGTTGTTGATTGAAATTGATTGACACGTGAACATTGGTCTTTTGTTTCTCATAATAATCAGGCTCGCGGATTTCTATCTGTTTGATTTGCTGATTACATTGAGAAACATAGATATAACTCTTGGATATATTTTCCTTGATTGAGTCTGACTGTCTAGTTGATTCTCTTGGAATTATATTGGAGTTAGTCCATACAGATTGCCTAAAGGAAATATTGGGTATGGTTGTTGTACCCCCCACTTTTTCAGTATTACCCACTTCAGACGGTAGCTGATAACATCGATCCGATTTTTCATAACTGGATACAAGAAAAAATACACAAACTTCCCTATCTTGCAGCCCAAAAAATCATAAACATCCACCTACCCCAAGATAGCCCCCAGGGCAAATTATCTTTCCATATTCAAAATATGAAGCATACACCACACCGTCGGGGTACAAATGTGTTACACAACAAGTTGTTCAACCTCATCAAAAACCCTCCCACCTACGAAATTCTTGTAGACCTTACCATGTTCACCAAAAATTCAGCTTTTATCTTGTGGAAAGCAATCAAAGAAGGTCTACCGATCTTCTCTATCCTAAATCGCAACCATCTGGACAACTCCAATATTTTCCCCTGATGCAACGCTTATATAGAATCCGTGGCTCACATGTTAATTCACTGCCCAATAACGACTACATCATGGAACACCTTGCTTACTCAGCTCTCAGTCATTCCAAATTCCAACCCCAACAATTTCTTTCACTCATCAGATAACCATCTCCCAATTTTTATAACAATCAACACCAATTTCATTCATCCCCTCACTCTGTTTTCTATTATGTACTTTATGGTTAGCTAGAAATAAGTCAGTATACCGCCAAAAGCAAACAACATCAGATGAAATTTTATCCCGGGCTCTAAAACAGCAACAGAAGTATTCCCAGGCTTTAGAAACCTCACCTCTTGTACTTCCAGGCGAATCGTCGGTATCTAACCATACTAGAGGAATCAAAAGGATACAATCTCAGTAGGATGGTCCATCCCAGACATGGGCTATAAAGATCAACACTAATGGGGCGGCTAGGGGCCACCCGGATTTTGCAGGCGCGAGTTTCATTTACAGGGATTCATATGAGCGAATGGTGATGGCTTAGGCACAACCTCTAGGAATTATAACTTACTTAACAATAACAACATGGGATTTACTTTAGCATCCAGAACGGCAACGAAAACGAAATGTCAAGTTCTTTACGAGACGGACTCATAAAACCTCATTCGATTCGTTACTTCTCCCGCTACCCCACCTTGGTATATTTCAGAGTTGATAAAGGAAATAAAGACAAGAATCCAATAGATTCCTCTAGCTACGATCCAACACAACTACATAAAAGGAAATCAGGAAGAAGATGGAATGGTCAATCATGCGGCAGATAGAAATCAATCAGGAAATCTATCAACCAAAATTTGGGACCAGACAATCCCATTTTTTATTGGTCAATTTATTTTTCATGACTCTATGGACCACATCTCCACGTGAAATTGTAACTTAATTCTTTTATAAATAAATGCATGCTTCAAAAGAAAAATAAATGACCAATTATTTTTCTAAATGGAAAATCAATGAAAATTTAATCCAAAATCTCAATACCGAATGCATGAGTATTGTGATAGACGATAAGGGTCGTTTGGAAATTCAAACAATTCCTAGCTCCTACACATATCCTTTACAAAGGTGATATCAACTAGAATAACGAAGTCAATTACAGTATTTACTTGTTATTTAAATTTTGACGAAAAAAATAGACTCAAACTTTAATAACTTTTTATACTATTATAGAGATATGAAATATGATCAATCATCTAATATAATAATTTAGGGAGATCTACAAAACAGTCCTATAATTATGACCCGATTTGCAAAATGGTCATACAGTTACAAACCATTTGCAAAACAGTCACACTTCCGTTAGTTAGGGTGTTAAGTCGGTAGGTCCCATAAAGTCAGAGTTAAATGGAGTGGTAGATTTACCTTTCTGTCCCTAACCTAACTGCACCAAATCTGTAACCATAGATCTTTTTAATATTAATCTCGAGGATAATTTAGACGAACAAGATTATATAGGTTTGTGTAATTTACCTTCCTATCCTTAACCGGACCATAACGGATATGCTACCATAGATCGTGCTAATTTTAAATCTCGAGGATAATTTCGACGGAGAAGATTGGTCAAAACAAATCAGATGATATAACAGCTAGGGTTCTCATCTCCTTCTTCATTTTTGGCCGCCGTTTCTCTCTCCATTTCTATTCTTTAAGCTCTGCAACAATGGCGATTGAGTGAAGGAGAGATTTCTGGTGAGTTTTATCATCAACAGATGCTTCTAAGAGCACATAGTTTGTGTTTATGATTTGATTTAACTTTAATGGTGTTTTATGACAGATAAAAGCTTAAACAAGTAATTGGTTATGGAAAACCCCAGTTTTCTTACAAGAGAACGTCACGATGTTTGCAAACATAATGAGGTTGGTAATCACAAACCCATACTGTGAATTTCGAATTATTTTCAGAAACCCTAATTTTTGGAATTTAGGGATTTTTATCATTAACCCTAATTACGAAAATTGGGGATTAATACTAAATGTTATCTGTTACAATTGATGGTTGTGTTAATAATTGATTGTGTAAATTGTATTTTGTTATGTGTCTGTGCAGGAAATATGTGAAGAATCCAGTTAGAAATTTTAGGTTGAAGTTTGTGCTACTAATAAGGTTATTTTTTGATAATTTGGATGTGAATTGTGGTGATTTTAGAGGTCTAGTTTCTGGTATTGAAGTCTACAGAGAATTTGGGAAAAGTACATACTCAAGCTGGTGTCGTTGATACAGTCGGGGAAAGTGATGCTGCTGCCGTTGTATTTGATGATGAACGATAGAAGATTAAGTTGTGTTTGTGTGTTTGAAAGTTTGGGAGAATGGATTTATTTTGGCTACCAGGGTCTATGGTTATGCTTGAGATTCCAAGAGTTTTGGATGAAATATGGCTCAACACCATTTCAGCCAGTTGCAAGGCTCCATCATCTCCTGTTCCTACTATATCCAAGTATAAGGTTAGAGAATGGGATGAATCACAAGTATATCCATGCATGACAGAAGAAGAAGAGAAACTAATTACTGCAACCATGGCGAAGATTTTATCCCAAAAGGAAGAAGATATACATATGCTTTTAGCTGCAGATGCACATCTCGGGACCAAAAATGTGAATTTCCAGATGGAGAGATACGTTTTTAAGAAAAGAGCCGATGGTAACTAAACTCCGAAACCCTCTCTGAATCTTCTTTTCTTTTTGTCATGTTTTTATATTTTCTAGAGTTTGATTTGATGTTTAGGTCTTGCGGGGTTGTTATTAAAATATGTCACTATGCTTAGGTATGTGCGTGAAAGGATGGATTAGTGTTTCTTTACTAAATGATTTAGTTAGGGGTTTTGAACCAATGAATGACATGTTTTAGAGATTAAATTAGGGTTTCTGTAGGATACCGCATGTATGTTGTTGTCTGTAATATAAACGGTTTTAACTGAAACCTATAGAAATGCAAAAATTGGTACTGGAATTTTACGTCTTATTTCCTTCGTCTATTTGCTGAATCTTATTGCTAACAATTAGAAGACAGACCAGTTTATCACAGGATAATTAGCTTGCATTGATGTTTGTTGTTACCTAACACACTGGAATGACTGTTCAAATGAAAATTTTCCTTGTTCATGACGGAAAAAATGTAAAGCTAGATTTCTTAGTTGTCGAAAATGATGATGTGTTCTTTCTTTTCATTTATGATGTTTTTTACTCTTGTAAGTGTCTTGTGCTGCTAAATTGAAATCATAGACTTGAATATTTTTAGAAGAGCATGAATAGCTAGTATGTATTTTTGTTATGTTAATGAAGATGGTTGATGTTGGTGTTATTTGTATTGGTGAAAGTACATTTCTATACATATGTTGGTTGGTTATAGTTTTGCTATTCAGATTATTAATGGTTTTGGTTGTCAGGTATTTACATTATAAACCTTGGAAAAACATGGGAGAAGCTTTTTGTGGCTGCAAAGGTTATTGTTGCCATTGAAAACCCACAAGACATCATTGTTCAGTCTGCTTGCTAGGCCATATGGCAGAGGGTTGTTCTGAAGTTTGCTCGCTACGTCGGTGCTTCGCTAGCAGGGAGATCTGTCAGCTGTTTCCACGTGTGAGAGTTGGTCCACGTCAGCTGTTTCCACGTGTGTGAGTTGGTCCATGTCAGCAGCTGCCACATGTGACAGTTTAACCATGGTTAACAGTAGCTTGAGTTAAAAGGGAGGGCATTTTGGAGACAAGTAACCCAGATTTTTTTTCCCAACCGTTATGTTGGCCAAAGTATGACCATTTTGTAACCAAATTATAAAAGTATGATCATTTTGTAACTGAATTACAAAAAAGATGACCATTTTGTAAATGGCCCAATAATTTATTTGAACAATAGTAGTTTCAGACCCAATGATTCAACCAACTTCTATCTTTTTTCAAAATAGTCCCCATTTTGTAAGGTGGGGACTATTTTGTTATATGAATGTCCACCCTAAATTTTAAGAGGTGTCCTAAAAGATTAGGGAGGACTAATCTGCCCTTATCCTAATTAAGGTTATAACTAATCCTAATAACCCACTAATCTAACCCCCTAAATTAAAACCAAAAATCAGTTTCAAAACCCTTTTTTTTATTTTATTCTTCTTCTTCTTCACCTCTTCTTCGTATACATCAACGTTAATCGTCGATTCGAAAAAGATTCATCGTCGATTAATCAATTTTTATAAACAATGCGTTCTAAGCAGACACCAAGAATTCCAGGATTGAGTCCGGGTCTGACTAATATAGCGAATCTCCCAAATCAATTTGAAGTTGATAAACAACTTCAAGCAAAGTTGGGAGACGAAGTCAAGCATCCAACATCAACCAAGAAGTCCAACTCGTGTAAAATGAAAATCCGCAGGTAATTTCCTTCATACCCATTCCTTTTAATCGTTTTTTGTTGAAGAAATCGATTAGAAATCATCAAAAACCATTGAAAATGGTCGTTACAGTATAGATTTCGACTAGGAGAAATTTTGAAAACCCTAGATTTTGGTAATCGAACTTTCAATATGAAGAACAGTTCGGCCAATTAGGAATTTTTAGGTAACCGAACTATGTAGTTCGGTAAGCTCGCAAAAAAAAAAACGTAACCAAACTCCTTCTTTATATGAAAAATTTGAGTTCGGTTTAGTCGATAAATTTATATAGGTAACCGAACTTTGATAAAATATAGTTCGGTTACTTCGCAGTTTCTATGTGGTAACCGAACTTTGATCTGTCAACACCAAACTTGTAGTTTGGTGACTTCACAACTTATACCAGATAACCGAACTTTAGTCTGTTAACATTTTGTGTTTGATGTAATCCCATGTTCAATTTTATTTGATAAGACAATATTCTGTTTAGCTAATAATGTGGTTTTCATTCATTAGGAACAAAGGTAAAAAATCTAATCCCCACCTAGCCGAAGATTTGAGAACTCCCACCCCTCGCGGTAGAATACATTTGGATTTCCGAAACCGTGGTACTAAAAATGCTAAACATGGAGGGGGATCGTTACAGGAAGTCAATCAAGAGGTGATGGAGAATACAATTGATAATGTTATTGAAGAATAGAATGATGATGAAGAAGAGCAAGGAAATGAAGACCAAGGAAATGAAGAGGTTGAACAACAAAGAGAACACGTTGAAAATGTAGAGGAAGAAGAACAAGGACAGGGCAAAGAAGGAGAAGGACAAGAGGAAGAGAAGGATGAGGAAGAAGAGGAGGAAGATGAGGGAGAGGATGAAGAGGAGGGAGAGGATGAAGAGGAGGGAGAGGAAGAAGAGGAGGAAGAGGAAGAAGAGCAAGAAATTGTTCATGTTAAAGAGAAAAAGAAGCCGAAGCCGCCTTGTGATAGATACTCACACATTCCCCCTGATAATTTGTGTTTGCCACCAGTGAACCCAACTTATGGTACTCCAAATGATGGACGGGCCATATTGTTTGGCTACAAACACTCATGGGCTGCGAAGATCTATGCGACAAAGGTATTCTTTAAGTTCATTCTTAACTAACAAAACGATTATTTTTTGGGAACATGTTTCGTCAAGTATTAATAGTGTTATGTTATTTTCGTAGGATCATAATGATGCAGTTCGTCTTATTCGTCGTCAAAAGGCGTCCAAATGGGATCTTTCTTTGGAGTGTGACGAGTTTCAAGCGAAGGTTAAAGAATGTGTGTTATGGAGAGCTATTGAGTACGCACATGTGGATTTTGACGTTGTTGCCGTATCCGCATTTCTCGAGAGGCAATATCCCGAGACATATACAATGCATCTTCCATTTGGAATGCACTTGGTAACTACTACTTACCTTTAGGTGATTGTGTACCTTGTGGTGGAGATGTAAATGCATGTGATGAAGATTATATGGAGCTTTATCAAGAAATTAGTCATCCTTTTGTGATAAATAGAGAACAACAAGCTAAGACTGATAAGGCGAAGGCAAAGGAGAGGGAGGCTCAGAAGGAGATGCCTATTTGTGGAGAAGAAGCAAAAATGTTATGGGATAATGTGGTAAGAAAATGTCTTATCTTATACTTCCTTGTTGTTTGAAAGTATTGAAAATATATTTACTTATGCTTAAAATTGGAATCAGGTGAAGAAGGGTACAAAATTGTTGAAGAAATGGATGGCTAAAATCCGTAGTGGAGAGCCGATGTCGACTAAGGAAAAAACCTACTACTACGGCGAGTGGGAGGGTCTTATAACTAAAAGAATGATGGACCCAAGTAGGTCTAAGCAATTGAAGAGGGGTCGACAACAAGGAGAATGTTCAAGTCGCGCCGTGGAGGAAACCGGTCGAGTAGATGAAACCCCAAGTGATAAGGAAGTTCAACCTAAAACTCGTGGTAAACAAGGAAGTGGTAAAAGAGTTCGTCGTGGTGGTCATTAGTGATTTCGTATGGTTTTAGTTTCAAAAAACATCTTAGTTATGGATTTGGTATGGTTTAATTTCGTATGTTTGTGTGTTTTAAACAATTAGTTAAGGATTTCGTAGTTTGGTTTGTATAACAACTTTTATATTTGTTTTAGAACCTTGTTTGTGTTTTTAATTTTAATTGGGTTTGTGTTTTCAATTTTATATGGATGAAATTTTGAATATAGGATGTTTTTCGGCAACCTGAAATTTTAACATAGCTTACCGAACTTAAAGTTCGGTAACCTGTGATAAATTAATGGTCACCGAACTGTTTTTTCGGCGAACAGCTAAATCCTATCAGGTTGCCAAAGACAGAGATCGGTTACCTCGCAACATTTTCACTGGTTGCCGAACTCTTCTCTGAAGACTCAAATAAAACAGCTAAATCCTACCAGTTTGTGACTGAGACTTCAAATAAAAGTTCGGTTACCTCATTATTTACCATGTAACCGAAGTTTGTAGTTCGGTTGGCTCGCAAATTTTTATTTTCTAACCGAACTTTGAATTTTAAAATTACAATGTTCTTTATCTGACACAAAACAGGTGTTCGGCAACCTGAAATATTTACGCAGGAAACCGAACTTAAGTTCGGCAATCTCGATAATCATATGTGCTAACCGAACTATTATCTGTCAACTCAATAAAATACTAACATTAACTCGATAATGAATACCACACTTAAAAAAACATAGTATTAGATTGATAAGCATACTTAGTTCCATTACATGTGTCATTTAATCATCCTCAAGTGAAATTTGACCTTCATGTACAATTTCGTCCGATTTCTTCAAAGCTTTCCACATCTCCATGTTATGCTCATACATAATACACCAACCCAACATTATATCGGGGTTAAATGCAGGCCAATAAGAGTTTCCGGATATTGGAGGCAGTGGACAATCGGGTTTTAAACGAAGGCCTATAAAGTGGTTGTTGTTAGTCAATACCATCACACATCTCCTTCGTTTGAGTTGCTCGACACATACGGTTGTTTTCGGGGTGAAGGTGAAACTAGCAAACTTTGAGAAATAATGAACCACACAACTAAAAGCCTCGGCGATTAAGTGTCCACATATCGGTATGCTCATCCAATAATCCCTTGTGATCGGATGGCCCCCATGAAGACGACGTTGATACTTAACAAATTGCTCATTGAGACTACCCACCCCATCGCACAACATTGTCTTGTAAAATGCCGGATTCTCCTTTAGTTTGGACAACAACCTTTGCCTTATATGAGTGCACATGTCTTTTAGTGCATGTTGTCTAGCCCAACTCTTTGCCTCTAAAGGACTTTTGAATACCAAGTCATTCATGTAGTGATGGGACGTGTCATCGTACAAAATATCAACAGGGGTAGGTTGATTTTCCATTGGTTCTATTGGATCAGATGCAACCTACGAGTAATAGCACAACGTCAATACCAACTAAAAATAAGAAATACTTAAATTTTCGGCAATGTAAAAATAATATACGATCCTGCCGAACAAAAAGTTCGGTTATGAAAAAAAATTTGCGATCTTGCCGAACCTTTTCTTTGGAATTTTCTATGGTATAGTTCGGCAACATAATTACTACACTCGACTAAACCGAACTGCAAAGTTCGGTTATCTATTCAATGAACGTGATTTGCGAGCTTGCAGAACATAAACTTCGGTAACAAAGGAACTAAACTTGACTAAACCGAACTATTAACTGTATACTCTATAAAATTAGTTCGGCAACATTTTATGGAAAAAGATAACCGAACTCTCAAAAACCTCCATTAAAACAGAGTTCGGCTACCTTTTTTGCAGAATTGCTAACCGAACTACTTTCACCTAGCCGAAATTTCTTCCTGAAATTTTCGATTTGGACAATTTTTTTGCACAATTCAAGCTACATTAACTAAATTTGAGACATACCTGAGTACCCATAACTTCATCTTCTGGTTGTGGCTGATAAAATTCATCATTTGGGTCGTTAGGTTGAGTTTGGGGTAAATAACTTTCATCATCTAACAAATAACTCATATCCGGATCATTAGAAATATTGACAAATATATTAGGAGATGAAGGAGGTTCTGATTTTGAGGAGGAGGTATCATCACATGAATCACTCATATCATATTTACTAAACACAAAATAAGATTTTTTGTGTTCTTCCCTCTTTTTCTTCATCTTTTTTTCTTCTTCTTCTCTCTCAATAATTCTGATTCTAACAAAACTATCCTATTAATAACTCACTAATCACTAACTAATCAGTAATTAATCATTACACTAACACTAACTAATCAATAAACTAACTAATTTAATTACCAAGGGTAAATTTGGTATTAATTTTTTTTAGATAAGGGGTGACCCAAAATTACTTCAAATGTCCTACCAAAAATGAAAGAGTATCCCCCACCTATTTTGAGTAGTCCCCAAAACATCATTCTTTTTCAAAGTATAATATATGTAGCGACCGACTCAAACATTGACCTAAGGGCAGTTCCTATGGCAATGAACAAAAATAAAAATTTGTTGAGCCACGTGGATGAACAAACTGCATTCTCCACTATGGGAAACAAGCCAAAATGAACAAATCTGATATTTTAGGGTCTCACTAGTGATTTTATTAATATAAACTAATATGAGTTGGGTTCCACTAATGATTTTATTTATATAAACTAATAAGAGTTTGGTCCCACAGATTATTTAACTAATAAAATAAATAATAAAAAATAAACCCTAATTATAATAACCAGGTTTTGGAGAGAGAATATGTGAGGGGCGTTCTTCCTTCCAACTCCAGCGATCTTCCCTACAACTCCGCGTTTGAGGCACGATCGCCCGGCCTATCATCAAGCGCGCTACATCATCCAACTCAATGAACAAACCAACAAATTTGTTGGTTTGAACATCCATTTTTCATGTTTGTTGAGTCCATAGTGAGAGCAAAATGAACAAACTTGATAGTTTGTTCATTCCATAGGAACTGCTCTAACCTCCTTTCTTTGCAGGGCTAACAGTAGTTGTAGGTAAAAAGAGAGAGAAGAAATTAGTAGACATGGGCTTGAGTGTTACATGGGATGAAATCCAAGTTAGCCCTCTTATAAATCCGCCGCAGAATATGTGTTTTATACGTTTAAGGACGACAACATTTTAGTTAGGTAAAACTCTTTCGTTTCCGTTAGAATTCGATCAATACACCAATATCCGACAATATTTTAGCTAGGCAAAACTCTTTCGTTTCCGTCAGATTGATCAGTGCACCGATATCGTTATACCATATTTGTTAACACCGACACTGCAAACTTGCGGAATAGAAATGATCCGACTAAAAACGGGATAAAGAGGATCGGACAAATGTGGAAAAGGAGGTGGCGCCCTTCCCCGCCGTAGACTAGCCGGGGGTTCTTTTGTTGGAACCCATGGATAAGCGCCACTCACTTGTCCTTAGCTTTTCTCTCAATCCCGCATTTGTCCGATTTGTTTTGTTTTTTTTGTCTTTTTTTTAAATATTATTATATTATTGGATAATGATTATTACATGAAACTAGTTGGAATCCTAACAAACTAAGCTCCAACGAGCTACTATTACATTAATTTAACAGGTTGTTGTGCTAGTCTACCAGCGAGCCTCATGGCTAACCTAGCCAAGGAAACCGAAGCGGATGGGGCTGAGATTGTGTCACAAGGGGGACAAACTAACTCTACCTTCCATGTTAATTTCTGCAATATTACGCCATTTGGGGGCTCGAACCTGAGACCTCCTGGAACGCACGAAACTTTGGAGAACGGGGATGACCAGTTATGACATGACCTGATTACGTCTATGCCCAAATTTATGCAATATTACGCTTTTTTTTTTCTTCCGCTTGTAGCATTTTCGGAACCGAAAGAAGGCTAGCCGACATGACCTGATCTATCTATGCAAGCATAAATAGGCCTATGTTGTACAAGTAGCAGTTTCAAGTTTCAACATTCATTTTGGTAAGGTGACAGCTAAGTGCCTGTTGGAGAGGTGACATCTTTGATTTGTCGATCATACAAGAAAGGCAGCACAGTATGGTTCTTAAACTATATCTCACTAAAAATAAAAAAATATCTAATGTGCAAATTTTCTTTGACATCAGAAGCCCCTTTCTTTATTACGACAAACATCACAAATTATCCCCCACATTAAATCAAACTTAAAAAAGTAATCATTTGGCCCTTATCACACCTCTGACTTCACCTCCCATCATCATTCTCAGTTCCTCGCCTCATCCAACTTCTGAAACAGTCTCCTTGCCCTTAAATGGCCAATTTTAGGAGGCCAACTTAATAGAAAGAACAGGAATAGTTTGCAAGTAGTCTCCTCCACTCCAGATAGACAGGAAGAAAGAAGACGTATACAAAAAGCAATGTCTCTCTGAAATGACCAAAACACCCTTATCTTTACTCTGTTTTTGGTTTCAGAATAACTGAAAAGTAGTTTCTCCCGTTCTCAAATAAAGGACTTGCCTTTGGCTAAAAGTGAGATTTTTTGCAGATGAGGTGTGAACCATAAATCAAAGAAAGGGTAATAAATTCTTAGACTTCTTCTCTAGAAAGGTACCTCTCTCAATCATCAACTTGAACACAAAAAAAAACTCAAACACAAAGGAGAGACAGAGAAGACAGTTGGTGGGTGATTCTTCATCCTCCATGACCAGAACCAAAAAATCCAAATTGGATAATCATCATCAAGAACAAGAACAGGAGCTCATACCAGGATTACCAGATCATCTCTCACTACTCTGTTTATACAAAGTAAATAATCCAAATCTACTTTACTCTGTTTGTCATTCATGGAGAAAACTAATCTACTCACCAAATTTCCCACCTTTTCTTTCTCTGTACGCAATTCTATCACCACCCATAAACAACAAAAGTCACCACGTTTCAAATTCGATTCATATTTCATCATTTGATCCGATTTCATCAAAATGGAATCCGATTCCATCATCAATTACTCCATTAAACTCACCCCCATTTTTATTACACCACCCATCATTTCTTTCACGCCAATTACCAATCCAATCAGTCACTCTATCAAACACTCTGGTTTTCGTTTCAGGAACTACAAATAATCTCATCCCAGCACTTTCTAATCCATTAATTTTTAACCCACTACCCAATCAATGGAGTTATGGTCCCCAAATCAATCACCCGCGGAGATGGTGTGCCACTGGTGTAGTCCATGGCTCTCTTTACATTGCTTCTGGTATTGGGTCTCGTTACAATCGTGATGTTGCTCAATCTGCAGAGAGATGGTGTTGTTCAGAGGACAGCAGCAGAAACTACTGGGAAAAGATATCATCTTTGAAAGATGGAAGATTTAGCAGAGAAGCAATTGAAGCCGTTGGATGGAGAGGGAAGCTGATGATGGTCAATGTAAAAGGCAATGCAGTCAAAGAAGGAGTATTATATAATGTTGAGACCGATACATGGGAAGATATGCCACAAGGGATTTTGATTGGCTGGAATGGGCCTACTACAACGATGGACGAGGAAGAAATCTACACCGTTGATGAGAGGAAAGGGGTTTTAAAAAGGTACAATGTGAATCTCGATGTCTGGGAGAGTATAATTGAATCAAGAGATTTGATTGGTGCTGTTCAGATTACTGCCCGGGGTGGGAAGATTTGTGTTGTTTGTGGTGGTGGGAATGGGATTTTGGTGGTGGATTTGTTGGTGAAGCCGGTGAAAATATGGGTTTTAGAACCACCTCCACCGCCGGGTTTACAAGTTGTGGGGATTCATATTTTGCCAAGAATGTGTAGTACTAGCGAATCAGAGTTCTGATTTAGACCAAGGGTATTTTGGGCATTTTCGTTTTTTTTTGTTTTTTTGTTTTTGTATTTATTTCCGAAAAGGTGGTATATTGAATGTTAGGTTGTTAAGCTTTTATAAAGGCAACAGAGATAACATTAATATTTTATAAAAAGGATTTCTTGGAATTATTTTTTTATAGATTGTTTTGTATAAAGTTGTGGTTGGATTTTGTGTAAAAGACATTGATTCTCTTTTTCTGATTTGTTTTTATTTATTTATTTTACTTTCTGTTATTCCTACTTTTGCTTGAATCCTTGACTAGAACTTGTACAAGTGGTCTACAAGTGGGTTGGAGGTTGGCCTTCAACTAGTGAAGTTCTATTGTTTATTTTTTTGGCCTTTTTTGGAATTAAATACTCAGTTAAATATGGGTCAAGTGGAATTTATTGAAAAGAATTTCAGAATTTGGACTACTAAGTTAGGTTAGAGATCAAGTTGATGCATGTGTATTGGTGTCCCTATGTGCTACGGCATCATTTGATGGCTCAATAATGTCGCCAAAAGGTGAAATTTGGTGTGCTTTCTTTAGTAATCCATACTGTTGGTGAAATTAGCGATATCATAGTAATAAAAATCTTGCGGAGGCACGCGTGATCCTCGAATGACCTCGGTTACAATTTATCATTTACAAGATTACTAGATAAGATAATCACTCGAGTTTGCTCTTCATTGTACGCCACATCCCTTTAAGTATTGTGTTAACTAAAGACTTTTTTTTTTGGTGTGTGTGTGTGGGGGCAAGTCCGAATGATTTGTTTCAAGTTTCTTTTGCTATTAATGTATCTAGTGATTGTGCCTAGTGACTTGAACCTCCAATGCCAAGCAATAAAATGAACCTATTAGTTTTCTTGTTACCGGGTATACTAGTGTTTTGTAATTTTGTCGATATCATTGTGGTACAGTGGTAAGTCATTGGGTGATGATGTCAATGACTTGAGTTCAAAATTTATCAACACAAAACAAGTCAGAACCAAATCATTTGATCGAAGAAAAGAAAAGAAAAGAAAAAAAAATGTCTTGCATTTTTGCTAGCTAATAGACGCATTTTTTTATGTCGTAAATAGAATAGTTATGTACTATGAGTAGGGATGCACATGGAATAGTTCGGCTCGGTTATTGGCCAAAAGAGAACTGAAACAGAAGAATTCGGTTTCTGTAAATTCGATTTGGTTCAGAACCGAGATGAGTCGATTCGGTTAATTACCATTCAGTTATGAATTACTTTCTGGTTATATTTAACATGAATTACTCATCTGAATTTATTTATATTCACAACCCAATTCTCTAGTTCAATCATACATAAATTACTTAAACAACAAAATGAAAACGTGAAAACTAGATAATGAAGATTCTGGAAAGGAAAAACAGAGCATTATCCAGCACCGCTTCTTGTAACAGCTGCACATGCATAATAGCCATTCTTCCAAGCGGCATCGACATTTATCTTTGTGAAGCAGTTGTTGGGTGGAGACCAGGTTGCCGAGATCATCTCATTTATCGCGCTGAAGTTTCCATCTGTATCAGCAAGTTTATTTTCCATCTGGAAGTTGTAGTAGAGGTTGAACCAGTAAAGTCCATTTTGAGAGTTCCTGTCACATTCACAGTATTGTTCTCAAAGACTTTGGTGTTCCGAGCTTTCCATATAGCAAAAAGAATCGCATTCCAAGCACATCGGAGTATTCATTATCAACTTTTTTTTTTATCCAACTTTCAACCAACTGGGAGAGAGTTAAATGTGAATTATCTTTGGGTCTAAGGACCAATGGTGACTCAAACCAAACTACTTGTGCAAAAGTACAATGAGTCAGTAAATGATTCACTATTTCGACTTCAGATATACACACAGGGCATTCTGGAGACACTGAATTAACGAATCTGCTTATTTTTTGAGCAACAACAATTCCATTATGCAAAACCCTCCATACAAAGGTTTTGATCTTTGGAGCTA